>SNQJ01S0053691.1:14196-32908 GCA_010110895.2 Picea sitchensis
TCTTCAGCCTGGGAACTATTTCCCATACATCATTCTTTATATTGGATTGGTATCCTTCTGTCATGGCATATGCCCATTCTTTATTCTAAATGGATTCTTCAAAGAAAGTAGGCTCCTTCTCTAAGAGATCACACATCAAATCCATATAATTGGAGAATGGCTTGTGTTTATTGACTTGTCTCGTGGTTCCTTCAGGGGCACCATACTTCTCTCCATCTTGAATAAGTTCCCTTTCCCAGGTTGGCTTTCTCTTGTGGGAGATCGGCATCTGGGGAGGTTCTTGAGATTTTTTTATGTCACGATCTTCTAGAATCTCCTCATCAGGGGAAGTTATGACTTCCCTCACTGGTTTTGCAACTCTGGGAACCATAGGTTCTTCTTCATATACTTCTTCAAGCTGGCATCTTCTTGATTTCTTGAGTGTTGCATCTTCATCAAAGGTTACATCTCCGATGATCTCAATATGATGGTAACCTAGTATGTATATTATGAAGGCCTTGGAGACCTCACAGTATCCAACAAATATTCCCTTCTTTCCTGAAGGGTCTAGCTTGGTTCTCTTCTCTTTTGGAACATGTACAAATACGGGACAACCAAATATTTTGAGATGGCTTACTTCTGGATTCTTTCCAGAGAACATCTCTTCAGGGGTCTTGAACCCAAGTGCACTATGAGATAATATGTTATGTAGATACATTATTGTTCTTGTTGCTTCTACCCATAAGTGCATTGGAAGATCTTGATCATGGATCATGGTCTTCACTGCTTCCATTATAGTTATGTTCTTTCTTTCTTCTACACCATTTTGTTGAGGATTGTAGGGAGTGGTGAACTCCCTCTTGATCCCGGCATCTTTACAAAAGTTTACAAACTCTTTTGAGGTGTTTTCTCGTCCATTATCTGACCTGAGTATCTTGATCTTTCTTTCAGAGAGATTCTCTATCAAGGCTTTGAATTCCTTGAATTTACCGAACACTTCATCTTTTGATTTCAAAAAGTAAACCCAGGTTTTGCAAGAATAGTCATCAATAAAAGACACATAGTATGCATACCCACTAATGGAGGTTGATGGCATTGGGCCACATACATCTGAGTGAATGAGCTCTATGACTCCTTTTTCTTTGTTACCTCTCTTCGGGAAAGGGTTCTTGATGTTCTTTCCTTGTGCGCATCCATTGCACACGCCTTCATGGTCAGCCTTGAATTTCAGTAGACCTGTGACTGCCTTGCTTACATATGGTAATGTCTTGTAGTTAATGTGATCTAATCTTCTATGCCAAAGTTAACATGGATTCTCAATGGAATGAGTCAAGGCTGCTTCTGAGTGACATTTTAGCCTATACAAGCCACCTTCTTCTTTTCCAATAACAATTGGTTCTTCCATGGTTTTTCCTTTGGGCCACATAAAAACTTCTTCATCTATGAAAGCAACTCTGAAGCCTTTCTTATCTAAAGCTGAGACAGAAAGTAAGTTCTTTGTAAAACCTAGTACATATAGTACATCCTTCATCTTCATTGGGGTTCTTGAATCAAGTTTGTAATTTGATTCTCCTACTCCTTTGATAAGGCACTGATAATCGTCTCCAAGTGTAACTTTCTGGGGAAAGTTCTTTTCTGTAAGGCAAGAGAGAATGTCTCTTTGACCTGTCATGTGCTTGGAAGCACCACTATATATGAGCCAAGTGTCCTCACTAGGTGGCATTGATCCTGAGAGGGCAGAGATCAAGACATGGTCTTCAATCTGTTCTTTTATCATCTTTGTGGGTCGCTCTTCATCTTCAACTGTGTGGACATGGTGCCTTTTGTTTCTCTTCTTGTATTCTTCTCTTCTAGCTAGACAATTCTTAGCAATATGTCCCATCTTGTCACAATGGTAACATTGGTAGGATGAGAAATCTTTTTCTCTCCTTTGACCTTTCCGAAACTTCTAGAATATCCTTGGAGGGTGAGATTATTTATCTATGAATTTGTTTGGGGGGTGAGACTCCTTATATCGATGAGTTTCTTTCTAGAAGTAAGACCTATTTCATCATCATTTATTATGAGCAGCTAGGGATTGATCTTTGTCTCTTGATAGTATTGCTTCTCGGTTAGCCACTCTTGCTTCTTCTTGAACGCATTCTTCCCAAAGACTGTCAAAGTGTAGTTTCTCCTTTTTGGCACAAATAGTTTGGATGAATGCATCCTAAGGTCTTGTGAGACCATTAAGGGTTGTCATTATGATTTCGTCTTCATCTAGAGTATCACCAATTGCTTCCAGTTGTTCCATGAATCGTGATATTCTAGAGAAATACTCTTGAATTGTTTCTCCTTTCTGCATCCTTGTACTTTTGAGTTGAGTTCTTAGATTCATCTTCCAGTTGATGTTCTTTCCTTCATACACCATGGTTAGGGAATCAAACATTTTTTTCGGCGTCTTCTTTGAAGCCACTTGAGGAATCAAGTGATCTTTAATAGAATCTACAATGATTCTTTTCGCCCTAACTGTGTCCTTTTGGTGTTTTTCTTTAGCTGCAGCATCGGTAGGTTCTGGTACATCTTCTTTAATGAATCTTGTTAGGTCATTCTCTTCAAGAATGAGTGAAATCCTATACTTCCAGGCATGGAAGTTTTCCACACCTTCTAGCTTGTCAACAAGCTTAGTGCTTGCAGACATCTTTACCTAGAGCTAGGAAAATGACCAAAAATTGAAAATGTTCATAATTTCATTTTGAACTTACTAGGAGGTGCGCTTCATTGAGGTGAGTAGCCTGGTACAGTTAGATTTCAGAATATCCAAATTTTTCCCCTTCAAATTGGACCAGCGGAATTCTAGACTAGTACTTCTGGTACTAGTTCTGGTTTCCTGGTTTTCTGGTATTAGTCAAAACTAGGGTTTAACTTTTCAGAGTATCTGACAAATGAAAAGGTGTGCTCAAGGTGACAAAGAGTTCCCTAGGCTAGGGTGCACTTTTCTAGATGGTTTTTAGTGATATTCCTCTTCAACAAAAAGCCATAATTTTCTTGTACGGCAACAGTGACGTTTTTCTTTATCCAGTGAAAGATGCTCTCTTCAGTTTGGCTCTAAAACGATGTTAAGGTTTAAGTTATTATTAGGTTTCTTTTCAATTTACTAGATAACCATAGCATAGGTAGGATCACTGAGAGAAACAAAATCACAAGATACACTGTATTTATCCTGGGAAACCCTCATGGGGGAGAAAACCCAGCAAAACTTCCTTAATATAGATAGCCAATACAATGCCAAGACAATAAACCAAAACACTAGAGAATATCCAACATTGAGCAATGCGCCTCTCTCTTCCTTCTTATCCCAACTGCAGCTACCAAACTTGCGCACTGGATGATCGAATGAGTGAGAGAGATAATGAGGCAATGGCTTCCTTTATTTATACAAACTGGAAGGTACTGAAAAGGTGTCTCTTCACTGGGCAGGGTCGACTTGTCTTCTTAGTGGTTAAAACCACTTTAATTAACCTGGGTGTCGACTTCTCGATTTACATATTAATATTTAGGTTTTGACTAATCCAGAAAAGGGTATTTGGTCAATTACAATGCCCGACATGATCAATCCACAAAAGGGGATTGATCTAATGAATAATAACTCAATAATAATTAGAATACTCTTTGTAGTTACAATATTTCAACAATAAATGCATAAATAAAGTCCATCAAATTGTACTACATGACTACCAAAACATGTACTGTTATTGATCCATCAAGCAAATTGTCATCACAAGGTCTCCTTGCATTAATTACAATATTTCACATGATGATGGATGCTTATGATAGAGCTATTTATACATGACCTTATTAATCTGGAACACATCCTCATTATTAGTTGGCATGTGGGTCCACTCTTAGAGTTCATCAGGTCCACTCTTAGAGTGCATCTAGAGATTCAATGGTAGGTTGTCTATCAATATAGCTAGTAAAGACAAAATACCCTACTAATAATACAAACAAATGTTGACATTAACATGCAAGTATCTAAATCAAACAACCATAATTAAAGCACAACCTCAACCTTAAACCATGAATGTATGCAATACCTGAGATAAAGTGGCAAGGATGTTTGTATGTCATAGGGATGGGAATAAAATAATGATCAAGGTAACAGGATGATAGTATGGCACTGATAAGCAGTTAAACATAGGACTCAAACTTCCTTATGTTATCACATGAAGTTGTCAAGGATTCATATGCGTTTGTTGTGAATACCCAAATCCGCATTCCTGCTGCGTCTCCTTCTTTTCCACACACCAATCATAGGTTTTTCACTCATGGTTGATAAGGGAGATTTCGAGGTTCGCGATTCGGGAAAAGCGGTGAAGTCGTTGTCAAAAGGGTTGAAACACGAAGTTCCAAAGTGGAAACGGGGTATGATCTATGTCATTGATCATTGGTCAGGGAGAATCGTTGATCTCTGTGTGAGGAGACAGTTCGCGGTTCGGAATTTGCAATAATCGGCGAGAGATGTATTCAAAGCATCTGAAGTCCGAAGCCTGAAGTGCCTAAGGAGATAAGCTCAAGGTCATAGCCCGAGGTCATGTGAGAGGAGGGCCTAGGAAGAGGGGCCAATGCCCATTGCATAGAGTTGGTCGATTCGAAGTTCCAAAAAGGCAATCACAATCGTCGACTGTGAAGCAGACCTGACCGTCAATCTGAGTAAAGTGATATCGTCGATTCGGGTATCGGGAAACCTGGAGTCAAGCGATGTGAAGACTCCCGAAGTGAGAAATCCTGAAGCACCATTTCATAAAGCGGAGGGTCACAGCGCGAGGTCACATCGGGAAGAGGCCAAAAACACAGGGCACTCATCCGTTGCTCCGCGTCCAAGGCGCTTAAAATTCCATTTTGGTGCCATCTCCATGCAAGGTCTGTTGCATCCCAGAGTTGGAGGACGAATAAAAATCCAGTGGCAACACTAAGATAACAGGACCATCTCGGTCACAGATCTCGATCAAACCAATGGCCCCAAATTCGTATGCTCACTCAGCATCGCATTTAATCGCAGCAAGTAGTCGTCCCCTGGTTACCTGGCCTGGTCTCGATCCCGAGGAGATATCAATTAATGGACACAGGCCGGTAGTTGAAACCTCGGCTCAATCCATAAATAGAAGGAATGGAGAGCTCTGTCAGGAGGGTCAAAACTGTCAGTCCGAGGAAGATTCACACGCAGCCCGACAGAGAAGTACTTAGATGGAAATCTTTAGACGGGGTGGTTAGATCAGACCTCACTTATAGAAATTGTAAAGGAGTCTAAATATAAATAGCTCAAGATAAGATTTTGTTAAGGTTGTCAACTAGTTGAGCAAAGCTCCCTATTTTTGTAATGTTTTGATGCGAGAGTTGTTCTATGGTTCTGTATCAAATTTGAGACTTTCGCATTGATAGAAGTCAGCTTCTTTCATTTCTTTGTAAAAATTGTGCTAAAACACTCGGGCATGGAGGATCCAGTCGAGGGTCATAGTTTTATTGTAATGTAGGCTTGATTGCAGTATTGTTGTGACCGGTTTTAGTCAGTTTCTTTGTTGTCTTATTCCCACTTACGTTGAAAGGCTCGAGCATGGAGGATCCAGTCGAGTTGTCGTAGTTGCATTGTGATGTAGGTTTGATCATTATGTTTTTGTGACTGTTTTCTTGTGACATATTTCAGTGTCTGAAGCTTAAGTTCAAGAGTGCTCTTGAACCTAAGTTTTTCTTCACCAAGCTACTTAAAAGCCCAATGCCCATGGCAGACTTGTCCACTTTCTCACTAAGTCTTCCTTCTGCTCGCCCTTAAACTCAATTCACTGACTAAAGTTAATGAGGCCATCACTTCCCTGTGGATTGCATGCCCAGTTTTTGGGTTAGAATCATTCATGTACTGAGTTTTGTCCATTTGACCTCCACTCATAAAACCAACATCCACCAAACATTCTGATGGGTATTGGGCTTATCCTCTCGCAATCTAAGGGTGACTCTCAGTGCTAACACCTCCATCGATCACTACTCATTTCGACACTTGCC
This sequence comes from Picea sitchensis, assembly GCA_010110895.2. NCBI lineage: Eukaryota > Viridiplantae > Streptophyta > Pinopsida > Pinales > Pinaceae > Picea > Picea sitchensis. The sequence continues at coordinate 20,209 of SNQJ01S0053691.1, forward strand.
TTTATATTAAACAATCGCATCAACTATGATTTTGAAATCATTCATCTTGGACTTCATACTTTAAATCATTCAAAATTTCTTCATTCATCAAGCCTATCTATAGGAATCCAAAGCTAAGAAATCGATATAATAAACATGTTGCAAGTCAATCATATGCCAAATGACCTCTACCTCGTCACTTTAAATCATGGTCTAACTTTAAAAATTTAAGCCATGAATGCATTTAAAAACATAAATCCGGCCCATTGTAACACCTTGTAAAAGAATTGGGGCACTATTATGATACATATACAACCGCCATTGTATGAAGAAAAAAAAATGTGCATAAAATTTCTAGAACATAATACAAATCAAATGGCTTTGAGAAGTCAAATATTGAAAAAATATCTCAAATAAAACTTTTTTCAAGCATATATATATAAGAGAGAGAGAGAGAGGGAGAATTAACTGTGCATAAGAATAATAATCTACTATATTCTATGCATAGTATGCTCATTATAATAGAGAAATATAAAACCCATCTACATTGTAAAACAACTGAGACAATAGTTTATGCACAAAACCAATAGCAATATCAAATAACTAAGGCGAGGCTTTGTTGTATAGAAACAACAACACCGTCAACTGGACCAATATCCACTACCAATCAAACACTAGATACAATTAAACAACATGAACAATACATTACTCAATCCATCATGGCTTGTACTTAATGTCATCGAGGGAAAAGTCCACCATAATAAAATACTCGAAATAATCAACACACGAATCATATATATTCCATGCAAGTGCTACATGTCCAACCAATGAATTACCATAACCAAAACCATCATCAAACCATATGAAATTTCTACAAGCAGGGTCAAGTCATAACTAATTCAAATGCTCGGGAGAGAAATTGAAATGAAGGGTTCTAAGGCCTTTCATTTCCCCTTGATCCATAAAATCCAAAAGGGGTTTTGACTGAGGTTGCATCCCAAAAAATAAGCCAAGGGGAATCACATATATAGAGAATGCATGGTGGAGACTTCAATGATAGACTATAAGCAATCATAGGGTAGTAATAGCAAGCGTATAAATAGAGTATGCAGACTCAAATGCTTGCAAGAGGTCGGATGAATTTTGACATCGGCATGCAAGGTATATCACATAAATAATAAATGATACTAAGAATAATAGGTTGAAACCATGAGAAGAAAATGGATTATGATTGGAGGATTAAAGGACACACATATACACCCATTACAACTTTACTTGGGCATGCAAAACACAAGCAATGAAGGAAATCAATAGGCTACTAGGCCTACCTTCACTTCATCGCGATTGGGGTGCCTAGGTTGTCTCTTCTCCATCTATTTCTAGGCCCAAATCCATGGATGTTTCCCACAAACTCCTTCCTAAATGCAATGTACAAGAGCTCAGGGTATGTCACAATACTTAGCTCTCACCTACTAAGGATAAGCACTCAAAATCGATAGAGGAGAACCAATTTCAAGGATATAACCCAAGCTCCCAATCCTTCAAGTAGAGCAATGAACTAGGTATTTCCCGATTTTAATCACAAAGGAGAAGGTTCACAAAATTCTTGATTTTGAAGGAGTTGTAGAGGTAGAAATCAATAGAAGGTTGGCTGAAATGGCTAGTGCAAATGCAAAGTAGAAGGTAGGGGAAATGCAATGTAAAACCAACCATCAACAAGATCCTTTGGATCAAATTGTAGGGTTGACACTGCAAACAACCACATGCATGTGCCTACCCTTTTAACTCAATGTTAAAATCTTGGTATGAAATCACCATGTGGCATCATAAAAACCAAGTCTTTGTTGTATCAAATCCCAATACAATTAGGAGGTGCAAGTCAAACAATATAACTTGGTTTCCAATGCTAATGTTTTGCATAAGGTGACCTTACATATGTTTTGAAACTTGGGCTCATATATACAAAAGTTTGGCATTGTTTAAACCCTAGTTTTGACCTTATATGGCATCTATATAGATATATAGATTGTGTTCATTGTTTGTAACTTATCATGGGTATAAAAACAATACCAAGCATAAGGATGCTTGCAATTATAGCTCATTGTTTTCCTTTATGGAGTTGCAAATTGCATTGTATTCACAAACTAACCACGTTTGCATTAGTTGTAGGTATTCCAATCTGCATCCATACAATCAAAATAATGATTCATTTTAACCATGTTAACCACATATACCACTACATTTATCACTAAATAAGCCCCCTATAGACAATTGTAATTTCATGTAATAAGGCCATGAATCCATATTTAAACACATGATAACAGTACTCTATGAAACATGTAAATGTTTCTACTAAACTAAAACAACTATGAACTAAGTTAGAAGCATGCACTACTTCCATAATCAATATAAACACATGAGCAGCATCATAGAGTAAGCCATGGATCACAGCTCATGAAAAGTAGACATAGATGGACTATCAATCAACAACCTGTATAAAATGTCTTTGTCATAGTGCGCACTAGGAGGATACCTTATAGTGCCTACAAAGGGTTTGGGTTACTTAATGATAAGATAGGATGAGATTAGTTTTTATTTAGGCTTGTAGAAGCAAGTCAAGAAATTCATGGATAGCTTCATTGTAATACTTTGCAATTGTTTAGATGTGGACCATTTTTAAGGTCAACGTGTCTTCTTATATTATGGAGATCAATATAGTTTACAAAGCTTCCAAGCTTAGTGTGAAGCTATGAGACATCGTGATATTCTACAATCCTTTACAATACTCTTGTGCATCTCTACTCTATTAGCATCACCTCCACACTCTTGCTTATACCATGGAACAGCTGGTGACTAGCTAAAAAGTGAACCTTTTTCCCTCATTCTACTATGTTTTTGATAGACAGAATTAGGATTAGGTTTAGGGTTTTGAAACACTCTTGGAACCTCCATGATGCTTATAGAATCCTCTAGAGGATTCTCACATGTTGCTAACTCTCCATATCCTAATTATGGTGAGATAACATGGTTGCCACCTAGGCATGTGGAGAATATTTGAATTGTTACCTTGTCGAGGCCATAAGTTTTGCATATGAACTCCCATTTAGGTGCATGGTAGCTTGTTGCAAAGATATCAATAAAAAAAAAAAATTCCACCTTGGATCAAGTAAGCTTACAACAACCTTCGTTTAGCACCAGGCCCCAAAAATGTTGTTTAGGGCACCAAAAATGCATTGGAAGTAGATGACTTGAATTTAACAAAATCAACACCATCTCTGAGATATACAAAATTCTAATGTCCCACATATAGAACATCAATAAATTCATATTGTACCTATGTAGATCTATCTTGGATCATCTCTCCCCATTTTGGAAGGGTTTTGTTGAGGCCTCAACACACCCGAAATTTTTTGCATAAATTTAGGTACCACTTTATACTCTTCTTATAGTTTAAATCCCTTCTTAGTCTAAAGTTCATTTTTCTTCTAAGTTTTGATGAAGTTTCATGAAAACAAGTTTTGTTTTTACCTAGCTTCTTTTCCAAAGAAAAAACCAAAATTTCCCCAAGTTAAAAAGTCCATTTGCTAAGTTTTCAAAAGTTTGCACCAAAGAGATTTTAGACTTTCATCAGAGAAATATTTTAACTTTTCCTCCGATGAAAAAGTTAAAATGTACCTCGATCAACTTTATACACAGAGGAACAATTTGAACTTTAGTTTTTTTTTAAGTTAAAATCTTCTCCAATCGCGGAACAACCAAAATTTAAATTTACTCCAACAGGTTTTGATTCAAAAGTTGAAATTTGCTCTGATCATCAAAGTGCATTTTAACTTTACGTTATTTAAAAGTTGGAAAGTTCGTTGATGGGAAAGTTTAATGTTACTCCGATCACACTTTGACAAAATCGTAAAAAAATGTCGATCTAAAAGTTCAAAATCACTTCGATGAGCGCACTAATTAGAGTGATATCAAACTTTGCTCCAAGTAAAAGTTAAAATTGTCTCCAATGGAAAGATCAAAACGTCTCTCACGATTGTTTCGTTGTCATTTCAAACTTTCTCATATCGGGGTGAAAATAATTTTTTGCCATGTTCCGATTACCCAAGTTACCATTCGACTCATCGCATGGCACAGAGATCAAAAATATTACATTGCTCCATTTTCAAACTTTTATAAAACTCAATTTACGATTTAAGCTCTCATACATGAAATTGGTAAAGTGCATTCATCATTCGCTATTTCAACTTTTTCCCTAGATTAAAAGTGCTTGCATTGCTCTGATCCAAAGTTTAAATGTTACTTCGATAATTGTTTAAATACGTTGCATCACCATTAATTTGTTGCAAATTGGTGGATGGAATGTTCCATCAACTTGAATATGGAAAATATTATGAAATCTGATCTCATTGCATGCTCGTTTAAATCATCGAATCAAGATTTCAACAATTTTTTATAAGATCCATTGATTCATTGGGTGCGAGCTTAAGTTAAACTTTTGATTGTCTGAGTGAGTTCATAGTGTAGGATGCCAACTACTAGGGCAGAATAGCCCATGAATCCCATAAGCAAATCGAAGAAGAATGGTTATCCTGCATAAAGTTATGGGACCTCATTGAAGACACTACTTCACAATGCAAGCGTCCAACTTTTAGTCCTCCAGAGGAATTTATTCCAACGGATCAAGTTTTAAATAAGTTTGAGAAAGAAATATAGAAGCACAAATAGGGAATCTAGAATATATCAATGCTAGAGCGAGGACATCTCCATAAGTTCCTAACAAGTGAAGTTCTGAAATCAACTCAACTACAATGCACTTATCCAAAAATAGAAAAGTATATAAAAATATTCACTAGAGAACTTCCCATTTTAAGAGCACCCAAAAAGCTACACATTTTTCCTCTTTCTAGTTTATGTAATCAACATTTTGTTAAGTGGAAAAAATTTGATTAGGAAGTTGTTAAAGACTTGACCCATGTTTCCCGTGAGGGTTAAGTCATAAAAGTAGTTTGTATAACCAATTTCACAATGTATAAATATGAGAATCAAAAGCCATGTATAGGCTTTTGGGATTTAGATACACAATGGATAAAGATTGTTAAGCGAATTATTTATATAACTATCATCAATTCAAAAACCATTTCCTTGGCAAGAGACATTTTTGCAAAAGGAGATTTATTGTGCTATTCCACTTGCGGATTATTGTGTTGTTTAATTGATTATATACAATGTCTAGAAAGAATTTCTTAATATGTTCTCAAATTATCTTGATTCAAAACTAAAATTATTTCTTGTTAAATCATTTTAGAAAATTTTACATGCATTTCTCTGTTTAAGTTTAAATCTTTCTTTTTACCTATTAATTTTCTATTTTGAAAAGGTTGTTGATTATTTCATAATTTCAACTAGAATTAATTCTATATATTGTTAAAAATTAAATGGCTTTCTAAGAGTTAGCCTTTAAGAAATAGTTTTCTTTCTTCTCTCATTTAATATAGAATTAATTCTATCTATTGTTAAAAATTAAATGGCATGGCTTTCTAAAAGTTAGCTTTCAGAAATAGTTTTCTATATTAGTTTCACCTCTTTTAATTACTAATCTAAGAGTTAGCTCTCAGAAATAGTTTTCTTTTTCTCTCATTTAATATTAGTTTCCCCTCTTTTAATTACTCCTAATTAGTTTCACCTCTTTTAATTACTACTTCTAATAGCATGTTTATTTCCTTCATTGTTTGTGTGTTTTACATGCCCGAGGAAAGTCTTAATGAGTGTTTCTGTGTGTCCTCTGATCCTCCAATCACAGTCCATTTTCTTCTCACGGTTTCAACCCATTATTCTTGGTTTAATTGCATGCCAAGGTCAAATTTCATTCAACCTCTTGTATGTATTTGAGTCTGCACATTTCGTTTAGATGCTTGTTATTACTACTCTACGATTACTTGTAGTCTATCATTGACGTCTCAACCCAAGGTCTCAACCGTGCATTATCTATAGATATATATATATATATGTGATTTTCCTTGTTTTGTTTTTCACGCTGTGACCTTGGTCAAAATTCCTTTTGGCTGTTGTGGATTAAGGGGAAACAAAAAGGCCCTAAAATCCTTCTTTCAATTTCTCTCCCATGCATTTGACTTAATTTTTGTTCAACAATTGGTTGCACGTCAATAGAAGGTTGTACTACACAAAGACTAAATCATTCAACAGTTAGTCCAAATGGTTTCTCTTCTTCATGTGTATGCACTCAAACACACTCCATATATGTTCACACGTAGAAGTGCTACATGTTTAGCTCAACATCTGGATTACAAACTCATGCAATTTAGGGCATTGGCCACCAAACATCCTCCACCAATAAGCTACAATAAGTGTCAAAGACAAAGAAAATTCAATGAGTTTGAAGCTTTGACTAAAATCTGTCAATGTCTAGAATAATGAATAATGTAACTTAAAAACTATGAAATTGCTTACTCGGTTGGTCCTTGGTTCTGCTTTGAATAACCACAGTTTTGCCAAAGATACATCTGCTTTCACTATAATCTAGAAGCTCGTTGTGTATATCATCTTGGTCAGCTAGGTGGGGACCATGCACTCTATACATTCATACAATCCATCTTTCACTTGTCCCTCTACGTCAAAAAAAAAATTGTAATAGTGCATTCGTTCAAATAATACTCATTTGCATGTATAGGTTGATGGAGTTGTTTCCATCTCTCCTTAATGCTACCACTCTGAAATTTCCAAATGCTCATAAACATTCAATGAGAAGAGTGTGGAGCAAATAAAGGGGCTGGGGGCCTTTAAATGAGCTAGGATTAGGATCTAGAAAGCCGATTGCACTTTTTCTCGGGTGGGGAGGGGATTTTTTTAGCATTTTTTCTATTTGTGGAGGTCACCAAGCAACTTGGTGTCGAACCAACTAGTTCATATCTGGACTGATCCAAACCAGTTTGGAGGACTCGTACAAAGCAGAAAACCTCCAATCTGGCCAATCCATATATATGGATTGGCCAGATTGGAGGTTTTCTGCTTTGTACGAGTCCTCCAAATATATATATCCTATTTGGTCAAGCCAGCTCATTCATTTACATAAAAATGAGCAATTATATTTTCATGTGGGCATACATTTGTACAACCCTAGTTTTTTTTGTACAGATAAAATGTCATATGGACTTGCCTATAAAGTCAACCTACTTTTCAGCCAATGAAGATCCTCTTGTACAACTTTAATTTATGTAGTATTACATAAGTTGGCTGATATTGATGACTACTTTGGACCTTTGTTTATAACAACTACAGAGGACTAAAAAAATTACTAGAGTAGGGGTTGCATGAGGAAATCCATTATGATAGAGATAAATAAACCCTTTTAAGTATTCAAATAAAAAATTTGAGCTCGCTTATGGTTTTATTGATTATATGTTTCCAAAACAAAGACATTGGGTTTGAAATAAAATAATGGAATTTGAAAGTGAAATGGAAGGGTAGACTAGCCCTTCACTGTATTTGTAGATAGAGTTAACCTCGATCTCCTCGTAGTAAACACCCCCTACTTAAATTCAACTATAGGCCAATGAACTTGTAGAGAGGTTTTACAGTTATAAATTAGTATACGAGTTTTCAAATTGAAGCATATGCCATGCTTCTATTGGAGCTACAAATTCTAGATACTGTTGGCTATGCAATATGCTACTTCATTTGCTCAACGAGATTAGAGCAGCAGCAATAATAATGAACAAAAAATACAGTCCGAAATATATGATAGGAAAGCCTCTGTTAATGCCAAATATTCTTTTTCTTTGAAATGGGGAGATTCTTGTCAAAGATCAGAAATGCTGAAATCCCATTTTAAACATAATGGGCGTTTAGAGCCAGACTGAGGAAGTTTATGCTCGTTTGATACACAGATTGAAAGACCTTCAGTGTACCGAGTAAGTTCATGCGCATTTCTCAACAACCGAGTACAGGCCGATATACATTTATCCCTAGACAGACCATTGTCAAAACTAAGGTGCCTCAGTTTAAGGATCTTCCTTGTCCTTGTCTTCATCCCTTCTAGATGCTCTTCTAGCTGCTTGAATCTCTGCCTCGATGCCAGAGCTTCCTCACCTCGCTGCTCAATAAATTTATATAGATTTGTTAGACTTTCATATACAGGAACTGTCACATATCCCATAGTTTCATCCACTTCAAAAGACATGGGGCTGCCTATTTCCTCCGTTGCACCACATCCGAGTTCCTCTGGATTGCCCGTAACTTTGATTGGTAGCTCATGAAATTTCCCTCCACCCACTGCTCCATGTTGTAGAGCACCTTCAGCAATCTCATTGAGAAATTGGGAATAATGTGGGTGAATTGATAAGGAATCATGTGTAAATATCATTTCTATCTCCATCAACTTTGCCACTTTGAATTCCAAACCCCGTCTTAGCATTGCTTCCTTCTTATATCTTAAAGCTGTGACAAGATCAGCAGCAGAGAAAAATGAAGACCACTTCTCTTCACTGTCTTCATGATTTAACCAGAGATTCCCAAGATTATCCACTCCATAACAATCACCAATCAAAACTGCATGTCCACGCAAATTTATATCTTTACATAGATCTAAAGCTTTACCCAATCTTTGCAACAATGCTAATTGTTCTCTTAGTGTTAAGCCAGCCAGTGCTGAACAAACTGACACTCTGATTCCACGTCCTACACAGAGTGCATTTTTCACAACTACCAGCTTCTGCTCCAAACCCAGAAGAGACACCTCCTTCTGCCTTTGTATTTCGGATGCCTGCTGAAAGAGATCGGAGAGTCTTAGATCCTCTTCCTCAGACATCAAGCCCCCTTTAACATGCTTTGACAATCCACATGAAAATAGAAGGTTTCCAAGAGCTGCACGAGTAGCTGGAAGAATTTCTGCCCTATCTGGGGAAACATACCGGACCTGTGGACGGGGTAGTACAACCTCCACTTTCTCAAGCTTTTGAGTAGCAGCATCTTTATGGAGATAGAATATAAAATGATAAACATGATGTTGAGGGCTGCTATTACCCTTTGCCGCATTTAAATACTCTTGCAACTGTTGGAAAGATCGCTGATTTACTTCCTGTGATTCAAAATAAGATGCAACAAAATATGTCAAGGGGCAAAAACCAAAGACACGGTGATAATATAAAACAAAACCATCTTTGTGATGACATCCAGGGGGGAACATTTTCGCATTGGTCATTATGCCAATCCTTATGGAAAATTGCAAATATGACCTTTGTGATGGAAAGTATCGATAACTTCAGTGACAATAGGATCACATAAATACATGTTACTTGATGGCAACGAGGGTCAATACTCTGCAACATGCTGTAGTTGGTACTAAATACTTGGTAAAATTTAATAAACTGTTTCAAAACAGAGTAATTTTCAAGAAGAATTCAGAAGTATATAGTCATATGCTATGCACCTAAACTTTCAAAAAGTTTAGTAGCAAAATATGTGAACAAGAATTTGTAAATACCATATAATCAACCAAGCATAAGTTATCATGCAACTTGCAAGTGATTTGACAGAACCAAAGCTACAAGAATCAATCCGAAGAAAGGTATTTGGAAGCACCAGAAAAATATGAAAAAACAGAGAGGTCTCTACTGAAGAAAAACAGAAAGATTCCTTATATGAGGCCCAAGCAGGGGCCATTGAGTAGTTTTTAAATCATTCTTCCCCTAGATTTCTTTTGCTATGTTACTTATTAGTTAGACTATTTAGTATTTACTAGTATTCCTGGTAACCAATACAAGGGTAAAGGCAATTTTTTAGGTCACAGTCCTAGCCAGAATGCCAGATTTAGCACATGAGAACCCCCTTCCAGGAATGCACCCACCCTACCCCCTTCGATTTTGACAGCATGACAGAACTTCGGCATCAAACAGGACATGCAAACCTGCTTAAGGGATATAACAAAACATTTTTAGCGTAGAGACTCTTCACATACCTGGAGAAGCACAGGAATCTACCCTTAGGGTTGCTTTAAAATCTGATACTTGAGCAGCAGGAATTCTTCCTCTGATAATGTCACCATCATTTCAATGCCTCTTCAATCCAAGGTGATAGTTTTGCCAGTATTGTGTCCCTAGGTAAATCAAATAAAAGAATGCAATACACCTCCAAGGTTTGGAAATGTCTACATAATCAGACCACTACAGGTTGCCAGAGTGATTCAGTAAGTAGCATACAAGGCATCTCCAATCAAGAGGATATCAAAACCTTATGGTATTAACTTTAAGTATACACAAAAATCCCTGGTAAGTGATAAACTAGCAATATATCCTGAGGTCAATGCAGAAAGACTTGTATCTCAAGAAGACCCCTCATCTAAGATCTCTGAGATCATGAATTCGTTTGATGCCAAGTACACTAGTCTCTTGTGAATATGCTTTAAAAAAGTGGTGAAAATAAGACGTGACAACCTCAGCATTAGCAAAACCATGATCAGTCGTCTAACTGCTTTAACTCTCTTTTGAAACTATTGTCAAAACTTTGCATCGAAATCAGACATAAAAAGGAAAATAAGATTGTTACATAAATGAGGTAGGGAGCAAGTTAAAGTTCTTAAAGGTCGCTTTAAGATCATTAAAAGATACAAACAATGTGTGACTAGGTTGTAGTTGTAGAAACTTCATCCCTTTGCATTTACGAGTTCGGTTGACATCCCCACTCTCGTGCACTCACCCTAGTGGCTGTGTGACCTCACCATCAGGCTTAACTTTTAAGGGGGGGTCATAATGGCCACCTTACTGCTCAAGGTTGGTGTTACTAAAAATTCTCATAATTTGAATGTCCAAAGACGAAACACGTGCAATGATGGTGTTGCCGAAGGCCCACCAAAAATTTGTTGCCAAGGTGTATCACAAGGTAATGAGATTCCACCTGATGAAACTCACATTGATATTGCCATTGATGAATATTTTGGTGTCTATGATAAGCTCAAACAACACATTGCATGGGTACTTTGTGGGTCGGATTCTGCCTCAGACTTGTTAATTTCTGAACCTAGCACCCGACACTTATTCCGAATAAAAATCACTTTATTAAATAACTGCACAGCTAGATTACTTAACGAAAATAATCAGCAGAAGCATAAAACTGAAACCAATCATATTGCACAAAGATTTTGGGTAAACACCCCTGGAAAAACCTCGACGAGAAAACCAATACCTTGTTGATTTTATTCATTAAAATCTTGGGCTCCCATCCTGGGATAATGGCCCATCAGAGGAATACAATGCAGCAATAGCCTAGCCCATCTGGCTGTTATCTCCCTTCCTGCCCCTTTGCACCTTTCCTCATCCCTACCCACTCACACTTGGATGAACTGCTCTTCACCCAATCAATGAGATCTCCTCACTCTCTGTGTGTGTCTCATCCTCTCACCTAGGTTGTCTTTTATTACATTGAGTTAACCCTAAATCCAAAACCCTAGATCTCCTCCAAAGTGATCAAAAGCTAAGATTAGATCTCACCTTCACTTTAGATCTAATGGCTAGGATTTAATCAACTCACTTAAGTTAATGATGCCAATAACTTAGGCATTTAACTTAATTAATCTCAATTAATTTTAAAAGGTCATTCACTTTAATTATTGATCATAAAGTGATTTTCCTAAGGTTCTGAGAGGTTTCAAGGACAACTTCCACATGCTAGACACCGAGACTATGTGGAAGTACATGCCCAATGCTAATACATCAACACTCCCTCTTAGAAAGGAAGGTACTTCTACAACTTGGAGGTGGCTCTATCTTCGCTATCAGATCTACTACCATGCCTGCTCTCCAATCCACTTATTAGTTGCTCCCTCTGACATGAAAGCTATCCCTGCCATCTCACTCGGACCCTGCTTTGAAGACTTGTTGATCATGCTCCTAGAAGCCTCCTGCTCCCGAGCATCCTACATGGTCATCTCATACCATGACTTCTTCTGGATAGACTTGGAACGTTGCTCCTTCCCACATGAACCTGAAGGTTGACTCCCTCTGAGTTGCTCAACCTTTGAAGCTACCTACTCCTTGTCCTCTGTCACTCTGTTGCTTGCTATAGCTTGCATAGGTTGGCTCTTTAGCCTATACAAGTTTCTCTCTCTAACTCCAAAAACAATTGTTGTGTTTGAGTTAGATCCTCTGGGATTGATCAGCACTTGTCCATCCTAGAATAGTACATCAAAGTGCTTCTTCTCAATCGCAAAGACCGATAGCACACTACTGAGTTCTGGCACCCATAGCACATTCGTCACTCTCAACACACCTCCTGACTCCATACGGAATGGCACTATCCCAGATCCCTTCACTACATGTTGGTGCCCATACCAAGTTCCACATGCATATCTGAGTCAGACTCTGTGAATCTCTCAAACAACTCTCGTGCTTCTGTCATATGACATGTGGCTCCATTATCTATTAGCCATGAACCAGCTAATATGGTGCCCAAAGAAGTCTGGGAAACAAATAAGAACTCTATTTATTCAAACTTTATGGCAAACTCATCCACTTGAGCCTTTGCCGACGTAGCTACCTCTGGTTGTGTCTCATTTCCACCCTTCTTATTCAAACATTGACCTACATAGTGCCCAAACTTGCGACATGCATAACACTTGACTTTGCTCATGTCCTTCTTCTTGTCGTTTTGAGAGGTAGACTCTCCACTGGCAAACTTCTTGAACTTGCCCTTCTTTACCTGGTTGGCAAGA
>SNQJ01S0053691.1:51237-61529 GCA_010110895.2 Picea sitchensis
TGACCTTAACTACCTATAAATCCCTGTGACACCCTCCCTAATTTTGGGCTATAGTGCTAACCACCAAACCCTTCTTCTTGTGAGATGTGATCAACCTACCACCCACCACCAACAAATCCCTTGCACATGTACCATCACGAAAGCAACTTCCCTCCACATACACCATCCATGTGGCTTCACAAGCATGACATGTGGCCACACCACCAACCAACACATTAGTATTGTTATGACCCCTCTACATAGTGAAAATCACAAGTCAATTCCACATGCCCCCTCAAACCACCCTACAGGGTTTCACACTTGGAATTTTAAGGTGCCTTTCAAAATGAGATAAGTTTGCGATCTCAACTCAAATTTTAGTGTCATTTTTTGCAAAATGTGTCTTTTTCAATCCTCTTTGAAGTGGCATAGATGGTTTTAGTTTATTTTTCTTTGTGTTGTTGTTGAATTTGTTTTTCATATAGATAGGTAGGGGTAATCCTCGTTTTGGAAGCTTTCGCGGAGCTTGACTTCATCATACACACTCAATTTTGAGTCTTGTTTTCTTTTTTAATTTAGCTTTTTTTAGCTCTACATAGTGATGCAATATATCTCAACTAATTCTTCTATCTGATTTCTAACTTGCAAAATGGTTATTGACCCTCATGAGGATCGTTTAACAAGCACCAATTATTATTCTTGGAAATCCTATATGGAGGACCTACCTATAAGTGAAGGTCTTTATCAAATCACACTTGGACTAGATCTTGAACCACTAGATACTAAGAAATGTGCAAAATGGTTAAATTGCAATGATGATGCAAGAGGCCTTGTTAACATGTACATCTCTAAGTATCTGAAATTTCATATTTGGACCCTTGATACACTGCAGGAAACATGGTTTAAATTTGAGCAACACTTTGGTAAAACCAACTTAATATGTGCCCATTGGTTGGAAAATCGACTAACTCCCTTGATCTCTTTGAATCCTCAAAAATTGAAGACTATGTTTGATGTGGGATTTCCCAATGAAGTGGGAAATCCCACTCAAGTGTCGAGTTCATGCACACATAAAGAAATTATATAAACTCACATTGAATTGTTATTAATCAAATAAAAAGCTTAAACCATTTTACAACCGCAACAAACGAAGGAGAGAAAACATCTTGAGATCCTACAAACTAGGATCTAAGCACAATACAAGGGATCACTTGAGAAAATATCTTAAGTATTCCCATAAAGATCTCAACTAGCCCCTAAGACTAGGAAACTAAAAAGAATTCGACAATCAAATTCACCATATCAATAATAATAGAGATTATAACCCCTACCATTTATATATATATTGTCATCTCCAATTATTATAATTAGGATATTGTCACTGTGAATTCGTTGTCGAATTATTTTTAGTTTCCTAGTCTTCGGGGCTAGTTGAGATCTTTACGAGAATAGTTGAGATCTTTTCTCAAGCTATCCCTTATGTTGTGCTTGGATCCTAGTTTGTAGGATCTGGAGAGATTTTCTCTCCCTGGTTTGTTGAGGTTGTAAATCTATTTAAGCTTTTCATTTGACTAATAACAATTCAATGTGAGTTCGTATAATTTCTTTGTGTGTGTATGAACTCGGCCCCTAAGTGGAATTTCCACTTCATTAGGAATTCCCATATCAATATTTATAAGTTCAAGCTCTTAAGACTTAAACTCGGTGATCGCGGAATCACTAAGCCGAATGATCAAGCAATCATGGCTATTCTTTCTTGGCTCAAAGCTCCTTTGGATATCTTTGTCTCTATAGTTTATTCCACTAGAGGTGCATTAGGTGCAAATTATAATATACCTTCTTTTGAGCTTTTCTACGAACAATTAACACACAAGTAAGACAAACTTTAAAGCTTTGTTTATTCACAGCAACAAGAGCACCAAACCCTCTAGGAAGCAGTCCAAAGGAACCAAACTACCCAAGACCACCAAGTATCCTAAAGTGACTCCTCCTCCTCCATAATCCCACAAGGGAGATAAATCAAAGGAGAAAAAGCCACCCATGATTGTTATGTGCAATTTGTGGCAATGGTGAGCAAACTACATTAACTCACTAGTTTTAAACCAAGCACAAACAATAAAGGGTTTTGGAATTAGAAACCCTAACCCCAAGTTATGTCTATCATTCTCAAACTCACATTATTCATGAAATAAATGGACAAAGCAAGAAAGAAAACCATAACATGAACAAGAGCTTATAAAGAATAAAATAATAACTCCAATACCCAATAGAAATGGCAAAGAATACACTTGTGAAGAGAACTTAAACAATTGGGGGCTTTGAATCTCTCTCCTTGAGATGGGTCATTGGCTTCCTTTGTATATGTATGATCCCCTCCTTAATGTGTGAGCAAGGTACTTGGAAATTAAATGCACTATCAAGAGGAAGAGGTCCTCAAGATTTTTTGTGTGATTTCGACAACTTGTCCTTACTATGAATGGATGGATTATCAATGGAGTGACCTCAAGCCTTTATTTATAGGGAAAATAGTGGTTAAAACACCTATATATGGTCTTCAAATAGTTGTCATAGGTGACCAAATCAAGGCTAAGGATAACATCTAGGGTTCATCATGGTCCACATATAACTAACTTCCCTTTTTAGCAAACTTGGGTTGAAAACAATCAAAATTGATTATTTGGTGAAATTGTGCGGCTTTGGGGGATATTATCTGCATTGGTAGCACAATTTTTAGTGGTAATTTATACTGCCCCTTTTTGTCAAAATTTGGGTTTGACTCAGTAGCTTTCGTAGGTCAAATGATGGTGGAAAATAGGGTGAATTGGAGGCTTAACATGTCGGTAGTGGTATATTTCAGTAAGACTTGTGGAAATGTCACAAGTGAGAAGTTCTTGGGTGATAAAGATGGACATCTTTATACATATTCTTAAAATCAGGTGCAAGTGATGAAAATGGCCATGAAGAAGCACAATATTCAAATTAATTCTTCCTCCTCCTCTTCTTCTTCTAAACTTCATGCTTTTTCTGCAATGGCATGTCAACATAAGAATGAGTGGATTTTAGACTTGGGATCCTCTCATCATGTGGCCAATAATAGGAACCTTTTCTAGTATTGATGGTTGTACAACCGAAGAATTTGTTGGCAATGGTAGTTCCCCTTTACATGTTGTAGGAGTAGGAACAACATATCTCACTAATGGGAAAATTAACAATGTCTTATATGTTCCTACTCTCCCAACCAATTTGCTTTTAGTTTTTCAAATTAATCATTTATTGTGATGGAAAAATCGTAGTTGTAAAGATCCAGCGTATGTAATAGCTTTAGTATGTGCTAATGTTTCTCCAAGGTTGTATAAAATTGACACCTTTGAACCCTCATTGGATTCCATCATATTGATTGCTCATGGTGATGACTTCAACAAACTTTGCATGAGTGGTTTGGTCATCTGAACTACTACTACTTGGAATATCCCTCAAAGCACCATATGGTGTGTGGCATGCTCCTTGTCTTGTGCAATAATGGTGTGTTTCATGGTTGTGTCTTGCACAAGCATCATAAAGATCCATTTCAATTTGGCCAAACATGGCAATCACCATTATAATTGGTCAACAACAACATAAGTAGACCATACCCCACTCCATTTCTCTCAGGTACACAGTACATTATCACATCATTGATGATCACACTCGATGCACATCTTTTTACTTCAATGAATTGAATTTAAAGTAAATTTTTCAATCTTTCTATCACTTTTAAAGCAGTCGTTGAAAAATCAGTCTATACATATAATCAAGAGAATACACACCAATAATGGCAAGGAATATGTCTACAAAAACTTCATTAAATTTTGCTCAACACATGGCATTCAAATGCAACATACTTTTCCCTACATGCCATGGTAGAATGGTATAGTTGAATGTAAAAACTGTAGACATAAAGGAATGGCTAATTGTATGGTTCAATGTGAAAATTTACTTCCTTGATTTGGGGTTGAAGTAATCAGGTATGCTACTTATATTTTGAATCGTACTCCTACTAAGCCAATAGTGGATGTAGCTTTATAAGAAACTTGGTCTAACTTCAATCCTAATTTAAGTCATTTCAAAGTGTTTGGCTATGAATTAGGCCCATGTTTTAGATGAAAAACATAAAACAATGCAACCTAAAATTGAGCAATGTATATTTATTGGCTATTATGAAGATGTTAAAGACTTGTTAAATATTATAGGCTATTTGTACCTCACACTTTAATGGTTATCTTTTAGTGAGATGTTTGATTTGATGAGCACTCCCTAGCTTGCATGCCTACATCTTCTGCATTGCCATTTTTCTCTTCTTATTCTATTTCTATAGAACTTATATTATTTTTAGACGATGATCCTTATTCTTCATATGATGATCATGCAATGAAGCCTCGAGCTCCTCCTCCTCCTCGAGTTCAATCTAATGATCTTGCACCTCCAATTGTTCCTCTTCTTAAATGGGTATACAAAACAAGGGACGTTGTCAGTACTTCAATTGGTGACCCGACTAATTCTTGTAGGACTCATTCTTAGTTCCATCTGGTTAGTTTAGCTCTCATGGCTAATCACATCAAGAATGAATATCCTTAGACTTATAAAGAAGAAAGTAGTCTACTTTGATGGGAAGAAACTATGAAAGAACAAATGCACTTCTTATTGAAAAATGACACTTGGGATCTTGTTCCTCTTCTTAACGGTCGCAAAATTGTTCATTATAAGTGGGTATACATAATTAAGTTTTCAATAGAGGGAAGTGTGGACAAATTTGATGCTTTCCTTGTTGTCAAAGGCTTCTCTCAAGTTGAAGGTATCGAATACTCATAATTTTTTTCCCCTATTACAAATATGGATTCAATCTAGCTCGTTCTTTCACTTGTTGTTTCTCAAGGTTGGGAAGTACATTATATGGACATTAAAAGGTCCTTTCTATGTGGAGACTTGGATGAAGAAATCTACGTGGAACACCTCCAGGCCTCCCTTGTTTTCCACCTTAAGAAGTCATTTTATCGTCTCAAGAAAGCTCCCCGAGCGTAGTATGAAAAGATGAACATTTTCCTTCTTGGTTTTGGTTTCTCTATGCGTTGATCCAATCCAAATATCTACTCTAAAAATGTAAATGGAAACCCCCTCATCCTTGTTCTCTATGTTGATGACCTACTTATCACTGGGAGTAATCATCGTCAAATAAACCATGTGAAGTTTAGTCTCGTGACCTAGTTTGAGATATCCAACTTAAGTTTTCTCCATTGTTTCATTGGTATTCAAATATAACAATTTGAAAATGAGATCTTTGTTTCCCAACCTAATTATGCTTTTAACATTCTTCATTGGTTTTGTTAGTGATCAAACGCACTAGCAATTTTTTGAAGAATGATGCCTAATATTGCAGGGAACTTTTGACTGCCTTCCCAAGCTCCAAATTCATATCTGAAAGTACCGTTGGAAAGCTTAGGATGTCTAGTTGTCAATCGACTATTTAAGCGTGTGAAACGACCTTTCTGCGGCTGGGAAAATTGATTGTTCCCAAGGCAATTTATTTCTGGAAAACCTGCACTTTCGGTGGTTAACTAGCCCTGAATTCCGCCTTCGTTAACCACCGAAAGAAGAGATTTCGGTAGTTAAAGCACCCATTTTTTCCAGTGTTAACCACTGAAAGCCTGTCACTGCCAGAATGACCGAATTTTTGCCCAGATCAGGATTTTTTGAGTTGGAATGGTTTGAAACCTCTTCGAGTGGACATTTGTCGAATTATCAAGTCAGATCCAATAGCTATTTTTGATGGATAAGGGAAAGAAGAGGTGTTTCAATCATTTTTTGTACCTTTTTCAAAGGCAAAAAATCAGGTTTTTTGTACCTTTTTCAAAGGCAAAAAATCAGGTTTTTTGCACACCTCAACAAATTCGAATTGTATCTCTTGGAAGAGTCATCACTCAGCCTCGGAAGGTTATTCTGCACTGCACAAGGACTCTACAAGATATGAAGACCATGAAATGTGGGATTGATCTCATTTTGAGGATCATTCCTTATCTTTTGCAAGTTAGTTTTGACTTTCTATTTTTGGCATATCTGATCCATTATTTCAGGATCTAGATAATGTGTTGCAAAGGCTATAAAGATAAAAACTAAAGATAAACACAAGGTTCGATTTTGAGTTCTATATGCTATTGTTTTGTATGAAGGACATTTTCTTAAATATATCAGCCTGCAAGCTTCTTTCATTTGTTACTGTCAGACCTTCTTTCATCTTTGTCTATGCTTATGAGTGGAATTAGTTATTTTGTCTATGTTTAATGACCCTATGGTAACTGTCATCTTACTTTTGATTGTTAAGCAAGAATCACAAGCATCTTTGGCTAGTTTGTTGACCCATCATATATATGGTTTTATGTATGTTTTGGTTAATTGATTAGTTTTCTTATCCATTTGTTATACAGACCTATCTGACAATAGCTCTTGAAGGCCTTGTGTTGCATGAATATAGTTAAGACTGTATTGAGAATACAATCCAGAGGTTAAGATATTCATCTTGATCCAAACCCACACCTATTATTGAGAAAATAGTTTCCAAAAAGATTAAGTTACTAGGCATCTCTGACTTACAGCCTAGGAGAGTTTCCTGGAGTGATAACAAATTGGCGCCGCTGCCGGGGAGAGGAGATTGAAGCTCAACTTCCCTGGGAGATGACATTAGATATACTCCTTGATGATAGACAAGGATTAGACATTACATTGGTTGTAATTATCTATCTGGCGACTCCATGAAAGACGAATTCAGTGGCGACTCCATGAAGGACGGATCTGTTGGCGACTCCACTAGTATATAAATGAACCAGATCTTAGCAAAGAGGTATGCGTTCTGCAATTTCTCAAGCATTTCTAGTTACCCTCATCTAGTACCTAGTAGAGATGAATGGGAACACAACCTTCCCAGATTTCGAGGAAAAAAATGGGAAGTACCAGCTGAACATTTGTTGGATTTTCATGTGTTTATTCATCGGCTCCAGATCATACATGAAGATGTTAAGGTTAAATTGTTCAAGTATTCATTAGAGGAGATAGCCCTTGATTGGTGCAGGTCTCTTCCAGCTTCAAGCATTCACTCATTGGCAAGTTTTCATTATGCTTTCCATTTGTTTTGTAAAAATGAATTTCCAACTGAAAGTCTCTTTGAAGATTGTTGTGATGAATTCGAGAAGCAAGTTCAACAGGAAGTAGTCCTTTCTTCTGTTTGTCAAAATGAAAATTATGTTGTTAAGGAAAATCTTCAGGATACAAATGATTATTATGAGAATTGCATAGTTGTCTCTGTCACACCTGCTGCCTTTGATTTGCATGAAGGACCAGTTATAGAAGAGCATTGTTCTCAAATTTTTAAAGAGGTTTCTTATGGTGTATTTGCACCTGAAAGAAAAAAGGAAGATCATGAGATTATTCATTTTCCTATGCAAAACAAGGGAGTGTTGGACTCACCTGTCCTTGATGAAGAACAATACTGTGAAAAAATCAGTCATCCGAAAACTCCCGCAGTAGATATTGAAATTCCTGCAGCTGACATTGAAAAGTCATCTACAGAAATCAACAGTTTTGCATGCATTGTACTTGAACATAGATCTGCAGACAACAACAAACAGTTCATCATCAACAATGAAGTTAGTTTGCAGCCCTGTTCAAATTTGCACGCAGTTGAAGGTGGCAGCTATTCTTAGAAGGAGGGTATGCAGAGATCTTCTGATGTTCAACTGAAGCAACAGGAAGAAGTGTTTTCTTACAGTGTCATTGATCCTTTTCTTGATTATCTGGAGTATTCGAGCAGCATAAATGTCAAATTGCTCTTGTCAAACGAAGGTTGGTTATGCTGTACTTTCGAATTGTATATCAGTATTCTTTGGTTTCTTGCATTCATCATTTCCAGATCAAAAGTTTTACCAGTTATTCAGATACTTGTATGGATTCATTGGAAGCATGATTTTACCTGATCTGGAAGCAGTACAGTGGTTAGAGTAGGAGTAGATAAGAAGAATAAGATCTTTCTTTGAGCAGGCAGATTACTTTCAGTTTTCTTAAATAAGCAGAGCAAACTACAAGTCAAGCATTAATTATCAATGAATGCCATATCAGCTACACATGCATTAGGCAAAGAGACTCCCTTTTCACTTTTAATGGCTGGATCTGGACCATCCTCTCCATTGTCATCTTCATGGTTGCCGGTACTACTGTTAGAGCTAGAGATCATGGCATCATCTTTGTGGTTGCTAGATGTAACTGCATCATGCGGCTCCTGGAGATGGGAAATGGATATTGTTACTCCCATTCAGATAATACAGAGAGAGCGAGTTCAACCAAATAATAGATGGGAAACCCCTTGTTTCTAAGAAGTTAATTGATACAGTTGTCAACCATACCACGGGCTTTCCAATGCTCTAATTCCTCGTCATCGGGCTTTCTATTTTTGTTTCTATTCGTGCTTTTTCTTCTTCTTCAAAAGGCACAAACATTGTTTTACAGCGAAAACCAATTCATCCAGCAGATGTTTCATCTCTGTCTGTTCAAGATTTTAGTGTAGTTGGCAACGACCTCAAGCCCTAAACTTAGGGTTATGCTGTTGTTGAGAATATATTCGTACATCTGTTGCTTCAGCTCTGTCTGCGGGATGACATTGAATATGTAGAAGGGCTGGCGGGTGTATGGTTTAATGGCATCCTGTTTGGTGTACCAAATCGTTTCCAATGTTCTACGCTTGTACATAACAGGATCTTCTGCCGACGACAGTCTAATGGGCCATAAGCAAATTCTTGCACCACAATGTCAACAAACTCTTCTGGGTTATTACCATTTAAATCCATTTAAACAAACTGAGAAGAGAACTTATCTGCTCGCGAGACAGAAGTCAGAGGAGTGACTCGTCTGAAAGCTATTGGCAGAGGATTTTCATAAAGAGAATGTCTTTTCTCCCTGGTTGCAGAGCCTGGTCGCAGAGTGATATAGAAACTGAAATCGTAAAAAACATTTTCATACGGGACTGCCATAAGAATGGTGTTGGTTAAGCGAAATATATATATATATATATATATATATATATAAAGGAAGAGTTAAAGCATCCGATGCATGGGGTATTCGATATATGAATGCAAATAGGCAGTTGCCAGAAACACCCGATTTGCAAGCAGAGAATGTGCGTGCAACTGTCCAATGGAGAAACGCAATTGTCCAATGAAGATCCACGTCCAGGGCAGCAACAAACTCCGCCTTCATCTTAGGCTCCTTCTATGACGTATTTTCAGTAGCTAAAGCCAATGGCGAACAGAGCTCCTTTGTCTCACCAACTATTTATACGCCAACACAATTATAGAGGGAAAGAAAACACAGGTGTCGATTTTTTTTTTAAATTTGCAGATCGCCCAACAAACCTTTTATTTGGCGTGTGATATGGCCAAGTAGAGATTGCATTGACAGATTATTATTTTATGGGTATCAATCTTGCAGAGAAAACGCAGATTAGTATGCTCATAAAACTTTTGCTATTTTGAATTCCAAAAAATCCAGGATTATATGGAAATCACAGAGCACTCCAGCTCTAGGTTAAAGTCATGCAAGCGTCGATCAGAGAGACGAACGGGTATCCAGGATTTAGAATTTGTTATCTGCTGGTATGGTTTGTTAAACAAGTGATTTAGAGCTGACAGATGAGGAGGAGTGCAGAGCCACGAATCAAGCATGGGATCGTATGCAAAGGGCACCACGAGGAGCAAGAATTTCTTCAGATTGCAGTGATCTCATAACATCAGGAGCCGAAGACGTTAAACAACAAAGACTTCCGGATCAGAGGGCTTGTTCTTAGAAACCCCTTTTTTATTAATGTTAAAATCTTGTTGAGTGTTTTGTTGTTTTTCAGGAAGCAAAGTTTCTTGAGTCTGCATATGTCCTTGGAAATTTTTATAGCAGTAGTAGGCCATGACCTTTTGATTGGCTTGAACTCCAGAAATGTATATTCAGTATCACTGAGGCAACAGTTACAAGATCCTGGAGGTGAAGATGATCTCGTGCAGGTATGGAGTATGGAAGATCGTGTTGTGGTGGCTTGGGGTGAGAGCTACATCTCTTGGGTCAATGATCATTGTATTCGATTCATGCTGGACTTCACCTTGTTCAGATAGCACAGAGGAAATTTCATTAGTCCTGTATGGATATGGGTTCACGAGCTGCTGGAAAATGAAAAGTCAAACACCTCAAGCTGCCTGCAATGCTCTCATTTCAAGGTTGGAGTTATTCTCGAATTTCCAAACCATGGT
>SNQJ01S0053692.1:6640-43390 GCA_010110895.2 Picea sitchensis
ATTTGTATTATTACACTCAAAGCTTAAATTTTAACAAAACACATTGCAAAACCCTAAATTCTTCAAACCCTAAATTTCTCAAAAGATATTATCGCCACGCAGAGGAGCTAAAATCAACATTTATAGTTTAGTAGAAATCGGAGGAGCACCCAACAAGCTGGCCTATTAAATCTCAAGATCGGTGAGTTGTTGCTTGCGGTCCATGAGTGGAACAATGAGGATGAGGAAGGTCGTGCCCATGATCCAGGTGAACTTGTAGGTACTCCACAAAACATTCTTGCTGAAATGAGTGGTGTTGGAGGCCACCCTCTTCGACAAGAGACTGCCTTACACTATTGCCCATCCTCACTATGATCCCATCATTGGCGTCACTGCTGCCCAACAAAGCCAAGACGGGCCCTCTCCTATCCCTCCTGGAACTGCTGCTGCTTCCCAAGATCTGAGACATGGAATATTTGTCTCTCACCTTTGTGGTGCCCATACTGTATTAGTATCAGTTCTAATTTTCTCTACAACTTTGAGCCTCTCCCAAGATGACAACCAATTTGCTTATTCGGAACTGGTAAGTGAGCAGTCACTTGCTTAACAACATCTTTGTCTTCATTATCAGATCCATGCTCGTCCTCAACAATTATCGCAAATACCCTAAACAACGCATCTTGAGCAGTGCAAAGTGGATTCTTATCATCCACTAATACAACATCATCATCTTCATCACCCGATTCCACCTTCCATTCTTTTGGTGCACTGAAGATGATGATAACCCTCTCGTCCACCTTAGGAATTCCATCGGCAACCAGGCGCTAGACTGCATTATCTACAGCGGGCATCATCTCTCTTTGACCACGAGGATTCTGTTGCTTTAATAAATGTGTCCAAAACACTAATTAGGGATTGAACAATGATCCTTCTTTTGTTTGTCTGAGCTAGACTAATCTCTGCAGAATCGCAGGTATCAATTTTTTGAATTATAAATAGGCATACAACAAAGACAAGCAATCCACCTCCAACAACCCCGCGTATAATGGCCACATTTCTCGAAGATTTTCTCCACTGCACTATTATCCTGAGTAACTAGAGTAGCCTCTACATGTTCAGGCATGCTCTTCTTGGGCAACTTGAATGTGATAGCTGCATTTGTCTTTAGGAATTTGTAAAATCCTTTGACAGTGCGATCGTCGTCAAAAGTAATAGGATCAAAACTCTTGTTTCCTGCTGGATAGAATAGAATCGTGGGAAACCCATCAGACTTGATCCTATCATGCTCGTTACTTGTACCATCCATCTTAGCTAAGACAAGGGAGTCAACCCCACGAAGTTGTGTTGCAAGTTTATTATATACAGGTTCTAATGCTTGGCAGATGCGAAGAGTAGGATTTGTTTTTGTATAGAAGTATCAAATATCATATTAGTAATTTACCTGGTGAAGGTCGTCACTAATGGGAGCGTGTTTGAAAATATGAACTCAGATATGGGAGATTTCTCAGATTTTCCATTAAAATGGGATTTTTTTTCAGGCTCACTCTTCAATAGTACCAATGTCGGTCGCTTTTCCTTTGTGTTAATGCCAAGAACAACAACTACACTGTCACTAGTTGATTGATAAAATAACACATCATCTTCTTGCCTTGATGCAAATTAGAACCCCTCATTTTCAGTTCCCTCTAACGAGTCAGACAAACCAACAACAGTTGTGGATCTCGAGTCCAATAGAGTTTCTGCATCCTCAGTTGTGGTGAGATTGGATACAGTAGGTCCATTGTCTGTCAACTTGTAAAAAAATGAAGCCAGAGTCTTCAGATGGAGAGGATCTCTTTTGAGCTGTGAATGCGCCATTTTAGGGATGGCATATACTTCGCATTTCTTATAGACAGATTTGCATTTTCCTAAGAATCCAAATGCAAATAGTCGTCGCTCCATTCTACCATCTTTAGGTAGCCCATCAGAAAGAACATTGGCATAGAAGAAAATGCAAGAAAACGACCTTTTGCACATGGTTAGAACTGTTGTCTTGATATAGCGTGATGGTTTAGAAATAATATCATCGAAAAATCTTCATGAATTTCCATGAACAAAACTGACAGATAATTTTGTAAATGCCAACCATTGTAATTATCTAAATATGTTGACCTGGACCTGTAGACGTGGGCCTCTTCAATATAAACAAAATTCAATTTTGCAACCTCCAGTAGAAATATCTCTTTATTTCGTTTGAACATATGAGTGGATCTCATCTAGCAGAAATTGTATTAAATAATGTTCATGCATTGTTGGAGTTGATAATCAATAAGTAACCGCTTTCATTCTGCTCTCTTGCTTTCCTTTTGACATTTTCTATTTTTTTTTATGGCATCGGCAAAGTTGCTCCATAAACCTTCAACTTTCAACCAATATGACTGTATTTTTAGATAGGCAAAATAAATGAGACTAGGGAGAGCACCACTAGCTTCCATAAGTCGTTTGCCTTGATTTTTCATCAATGAATGTACCAGGGAGACAAAAGGCAATCATCCACAAAGAAGAGTCAAAGAAAATACTGGGCACAGAGGTAGAGGCAATTAATCATGCAATCAACCTCATATGGGAAATATTTGTCTTGATATAGTAGGTTTAGATCTCAACTCTTGTGAAATTGCAAATTGCTGACATTTATTTGTTCAATCAAGCTTATGTGATGATTTCTGCACATATGATATTTTTTACTGTAGGGTTATCTCGAGGGGTCTACAGGATAACGGACGAAGGCAAAAACATGGCGCACAAACAAAAAATAAAACAGACTAAAGTTTAAAACATGGCGAGATTGGATCTTGGGAGGGTTGTTGTGTGAGAGTTATCTCTCACCTGCCTCTTATAAATTTCAGACCTTCTTATTCATATATATATATATCTATATATATAATTTTAATGTAGTTATTGTTTTTGATTTGCAGATAGAGGGTGTGCAACCATTTCACTTATTTATTTATTTTTCTATTAAGTTTTCAAAATAAAGAATAAAAAAAGAAAATAAAAATTTATTTAGCAAACTTATAAATTTATTTAGCAAGGATCTAAAAAAATAAAAATTTACGAGCAAATGGAAGATGAAAAATAGATTAGGAGAAATTTTTATATTCTTGAAATCAACCAATTAGTCATCCTACTTTATGATCCTCGTGATCGCACGAAGCGTGGAGGAGAGCATACTTATTCTAGCAAAGATTAAAAAAAAACTCGAAAATAAAACCCTACCTAAACTATGCTAATTAGAAATGAGAAAGTAGTTACATGTAATCAAACAACCAATGTAGCCATGCATTCAATAGTAATAAAAATATGTTATCTTTCAATTTAGCAATTGACAGTCGAGAATATGTATGGGTGTGCGAAATTAGTGGTTGAAACCGTAAATTAAAAAAAGAAAAATAAAAGCTAAATGAATCTAACCTAGTACTTGCTTGAAACCAATGCTCAATCGGGATTTTGTAGACATAATTTGTCTTACTTAGATCATGTTGCAGCTCCTTGATGTCATCCTCGACCTCTTGCGCGCCTAATGGTTCTTCATTAAATGTGCAAGGTCCTTCTTATGTTGATTCTTCATTCGCCTCGGGAAGAGTGAATAAGCTTTCAGCTGCTGTCAAAATCTCTTCTGCCAGAGAAGAGAAGACCTCGACTTTTGCTAGGATATGAGTGATTTGTTCCAAGCTTAAATTCATTGTTAATTCATGTTCAAAAAATGATTCTTACAGCACCCAAAACTGAAATCTAAATGAAAAAAACTTGAATAAAAACACTCTTACTGAAATGGAAATAATTACTCTTCACAGTTGCGGAAATTAAAATGTTCCTGATAGTTGGTAGGGACAATGAGGAATATACACTGAAGTAGCTCTATGACCCTTAGAAACAACACATGTAGATCATGCTTGCAGAATTGAAATTTACATTAACTTGCAGGAATTGAAATTTACACTACCCTACATGTCATTACCCATTTGTCACCTCAGAGTTAGGAGCATGTCTAATCACACTTGCATGAAAAATAAATTTAAACTGCCACACTTGCAAGAATTGAAATTTACACTACCCTACATATCCTTACCCATATGTGACCTTAGAGTTAGGAGCATGTCTAATCACACTTGCATGAAAATGAAATTTAAACTACCACACTTGCAGGAATTCAAATTTACACTACGCTACATGTCCTTACCCATATGTCACCTCAGAGTTAGGAGCATGTCTAATCACACTTGCATCAAAAAGAAATTTAAACTACAACACTTGCAAAATTGAAATTTACACTATGCTACATGTCCTTACCCATATGTCACCTCNATGCTACATGTCCTTACCCATATGTCACCTCAGAGTTAGGAGCATGTCTAATCACAGTTGCATGAAAAAGAAATCTAAACTCCAATCCCTCGTGCTTCTTTGGAAACGACACCAAAATGTTGGGCTCTAAAGATGTCCTAAAAACAAATTCTATGCATCAACCAAAGGTAGGCACTGGCACAAGCGTTTTACTTGTCGCCTACCTAGGTTCTCACCTTCGGTTTTCAATACACAGCCTCCAGAGATGCAACACCTATAAAGGAACAACAATCTTAAAGGGAACGATAGTTGTTCTATTCAAAGGAACAACACAACCTCCAAAAGGAACAACAATGGAAACAAAAGGAACAACAGTCGTTACAATGGGTCGAACTAATGTTGAATTAATTGCATTGTAGTATTTACCCAACTATCTAATTTGTCAACCCAGGGTTCGTAAACTGATGAATCACACACAAATCATATGCAAGATTGAAGAGGGACTAATCTAATCTAATGTTTAATATACACCTAAAATTGAATCATTAATCTAACACATGACTGAAATAACATCATTAATCTAACACATGACTTGGAATTGAATTAATCTAGTTGCGTAAATGAAATTAATCTAGGAATGAGAAATTGCGTGAAAGAATTAATCTAGAAATGGAGAACTACATGAAGAAAAATCAAGTACAACATGTGAAGAGTTAAATAACACAACAACATATGTGAGCTCATGCCAATGAAGGAATCTTCTATTACAATAACCAAATCAATCTTCATAACAAAATAATAAAATCATGAAAACCAAAACCATGAATCAAAGCTAAGAATCTCTTTCTCTTTCAAATCCTAATGACTACCATTAATGACTACTCTAATTTTCTACTTACAACTGATTGAATTCTAATTTATCCTAATTGAATTCTCATGAAGAGAGAGTACTCTCTTTTATACATGAGAGACTTGAAGATAAGATAACCATTTCATTATTATAGATCCACTTTTCTCTCAACCTATTTCCCATTACTGCAAAATAAAATCCCTTCAAAACCTCACACATATCTCTCATATATATTGGATAAGATATTCCAACCAAATCTCCATGATCTTCTCTTTGGAATGGGCTTGAATTATCTCCTCAAATATTGAAATGGTGGAGGAAGTATTCGAGAATTCCTTTGAATTAATCCTTCACATATTCCTACACATTACAAAGCTCACACATATTTGAGATAAATATTAAAACATGTTGATTTTCTAACATTTAATCACAAATTCGTTTTAAATACTAAAATGAATAAAGTGGAGAATAATAAGGTGAAACCCAAGTATATTTATGGAAATGATATCGTGAAAGGTTAATGGGGTGATGAAATGTGGAGAATGATGAAGGGAAAGGTGGATGAGAATAGGACATTTCTGAGCCCCAACAACTTCTCAGACACAAATCTTTGATTGAGAGCACCAGATCACACTCCTGATAGTCGTGGACCAATCTAAGTATAAATATATAGTTTTGATATTTTGTCAAGGGGGTCAACTAGTTGAGCAAAGCTCCCTATTTTGTAATATTTTGATGCATGAGTTGTTCTCTGGTTATGTATCAAATTTCAGACTTTCGTATTAATAGAAGTCATCTTCTTTCATCTCTTTGTAAAAACCATGCTAAAACACTCAGTAATGGAGGATCCAATCGAGGGTGGTGATTCTATTGTAATGTAGGTTTGATTATAATAGTGTCCTGGCCAGTTTTAGTTATCTTCCTTGTTAACTTATTTCCCCTTACGTTGAAAGGCTTAGGCATGGAGGATCCAATCGATTTGTTGTAATTGCATGATAATGTAGGTTTGATTATTATGTTGCTATGACTGTTTTCCTGTGACATATTTCAGTGTTTGAAGCTTGAGTTCAAGAGTGCTCTTGAGCCTGAGGTTTTCTTCACCAGGCTGCTTGAAATATGGATGCCCATGGAAAACTTGTCCACATTTCTCACTAAGTCTTCTTTCTTCCCATCCTTAAACTCAAATCATTGACTAAAGTTAATGAGGCGCTCACTTCCCTATGCATTGCTTGTCCAGTTTTTGTGTTAATATTATTCTTGCACTGAGTTTTGTCCATTTGACCTCCATTCATAAAAAAAAAATCCACCAAACATTATGATGGGTACTGGGCTTATCCTCTCACAATATGAGGGTGACTCTCAGTGCTAATAGGCCTCAATACTTCAATCTACTTCTTCTCATGGGATTATGAGACATGAACTGCTATGTGTGACATATAACAACCAACTCAAGAGAGGGACAATGGAAATCGAAAAGGATGAAAAATAAGTATGGGTTAGGATATGGACTTGCTACCCCTATCAAACCCCCCTAGTAGTACAACTCTGTCAAATATTCACAACACTTTTCTAGAAGATGATGATGAACAATAAGGTGAAACAAGGAAAAAGAGGCAAATTTAGAGCATCATGATCCATTATCCGACTCAACCAAGGATCACTATTTTCATGAAAACTACATAAGACATTAACACTTAATATGAAGGAGCATAATCATGTAGTTCATTTATGTCAAGAACCATAATCATCAAATGTGAGTAACTTGAGAATAATTTGGGAATCATCTCTAGTCAAGTTTCAGTGGAATAATTGTCTCTATTATGGATCATAGGAGAAAAATATCCTTTAGTTACCCCTAAATGTCAAGGGGTAACAAGTTTTATGTTTGAACTACAAGTACTAGATTTTACATTAAGCTATTAAAATTGAATTTCTAAATACAATTCTAAACTAAAAATGAATGTAACTTCTTAAAAATAATCTCCTCTCTAGGATTTTTGGAATATGAAATCAATAGTTAATTCAATCATTAAAATAGAAAAACATTTACTATGCATTTCATAACAATAGATAAATAACCAACAATTAAATAGGCTTAGTATATATTAAAATTACATATTATAATTTCACATTCATAGGTTAGAAACTATTCAAAAACAACATTGAGAATAAATTGTAGGTGCATGATAAAAATATACAATAAAAGAAAACATTCTTACATCTATTGTAGCATCAAATAGTGAAGGCGTAGTCCCATACAATGACAACACCATAAAAATTCTCCATAAATTGCCCAACTTTGGTTTCTCAGTTAACTTGAAAAATAGTTTACAATGTCAAGAAAAAATCCCATTCATTCTTGCATTTATCTTATTTATACAAAAGGGTAGGAGAGACAAAAACTTCAGCCCCCCTGATCATTGGTATTATCCACTTGGCTATTGGATGCTTGTTATATTTCCTTTTTATATTTTTCAATATACACACACCAAGATTCAATTTTTTTCTCAATGATATCACTTTGAGGAAAGTGATGTTGTTTGAAAGGATCTCTATACAAATTTATACTTTGGTTCATCATTTCCTCAAAACTTTCTAGCTTGGGAAACAAGGTCTTAATTAATGTGATATCCCAAGTAGGGTATTCAATGTAGTTTTTCATAGATGCCTAGTTGATGTTGGAAAGTGAAGAAATGTCTTAGCTATTATCAAATTTCATCTTCAAGAGCCTTCAATATGTCCTCCTGAGGGAAAAATATATCTTTTGGACCAAAGGAGGGGAGGTGATAGTTTTTTGGCATTTTCTTGATGACCTACCACATTGTGGTACAAATTTCCATCTTATGCTAGATTGTTTTTACATTGTTGTAAGTTAAATTGCTCAAAGAGCTAAGACGATATATTAAATATCTAGGAGATATTTCTCATCAAATGAGGATATTGTTAAAGGAATTTTCGCAAGACAGTGTTTCCATCTTTTGACATTTTGAAAGCAGAATTATGCTTGCTCATAAAAATTATATTTAGCTTGAATGTGTTTCTAGATGTTCTAAAAATCCTAAGTCTGCACCTATAAGTGTTGAGTTCTCTAATAACATTCTCTTTGTACACCATTTAATTCATTATGAATCTCAAAGGAATAACTAATGAATTTTGAACCATTGTATTGGATTGAATTTTAATAGTCTACAAGTGGTAAATTTCATTAATGATTTTTGAACCATTGTTCTAGATTTATTTTTAATAGTGTACAAGTGGTAAATTGAATTTTAACTTTCCAATAATGATTTTTTTTCCTCATAATATTTCATTTGTCTATCTACATCCATCACTTTGTGAATAGTAGCCTATGTGGATGCAAGTCCTATAGAAGTAACTGTTGTAAGTGTTGGATTAATTAGAGTGGGGGTGAATTAGTAATAGAGCAATTATAATCCTTTTTAACCAAATAATCCAAGTGTTATATCGATGTAGAATTATTATCCAATAATGAGCAATGAACAAATAAAAAATCATACACATACACAGTACACCAGTGTTTTACGTGGAAACCCAAAGCGGGAGAAAACGACAGAATGTTTTTTCTTATATGTCTTGAAGAATTACATTCATTGTAAGCACCAACTTCCTTTGTTTTCTAGCTGCAACTCGAAGGAGGCTCCAACCCCCTAGTTTCTCAAGCTAGAACTTGAGGGAAGCTCCAACTCCCCAATTCTCTGGCTACAACTAGAAGGATGCTACATACAACCTGAGGGAAGCTCCAACTCCCCAATTCTCTGGCTACAACTAGAAGGAGGCTACAATCAAATATGTTTTTTGGCTACAACCAGAAGGTGGCTACAACCACCTTTCCTTGCCCCATCCAACTGCCCTCAAGTATAAGTAGAATGATGGAACCATTGTCACACTATCACTGTGAGATATATCGTTGTAAACCTGTACCAATAAAAATGAAGCATGCATCAACCTGTACCTCAACCTGTAATCAACCTATACCATAAACAAGTGCATCAACCATGCACCAACCTATAACAAACAACCTGTAATCAACATGTACCATAAACAAGTGCATACAACCATGTAACAAGTATGTACCAATCATTTGTCAACTATTCATCAACTATGACTCATCAATATGTACCGACATCATCAACTATACACCTCATGTATGTGTCAACTCATCAACTACTTGTCTCAACCATGTACCCAACATGTACCTCAACCAAAAGCCCTCATCAATTTCATCATCCAAATATGATTTGTAAATATGTAATAGACCTAGTGTATATGATCACATACCTGCAAACCTTCCTTAACTTTAACAACAAGATACTAAAATTTTCATCAAACTTTTCTTTAGTCTCACCTGAATAGTTTTGGATTAGTCAACAACCCTAACTTGAAATACTCATAACTATGTCCTTGTAATGAATGAAGATATGAAAATGATACAAAATGTTCTTCAGTGTGTTTTATGCAATTCCTATAGATTTCCATATTTGGAACCTCTCAGAAAAGGAATTATAGCAAAAATGACATACCTTGTTGAATTTTGGCTTATTCTAGAGAGTGACCTTGTAGAGCGTTCCCCACACAGAATATTTGTTTAATGGATCTTAAATTTTTATACCACATACTACAGACTACACTCTAACCGTCACATTTGGTCTTACTGAATTTGGATTTGTTATGAATAAGTTATGATGTTTTTACCCAAAACACTTGTTTTGGACTAGTTTCAAGACTAGCCACAAACCCTACTTTCCATGGAGTGTAACTCCAAAAATACAACGAAACACAAGATGAATGTTTTACCACATATACTTGGATATGTTTCCTCATTGGAATAGAAATTTCATGGTCTGAATCATTCTACCAAAAAAGTTATTGTGAAAATGGGATATGACTTGTAAATGACATACCTTTGAAAGCATCATCAAAATAATTTATCCTCCCTTGAATTCCAGCCTGCTTTTCTTCACCTTCCCTCTGAAATTCATCTTAGATATCCTTTGGTTACCTTAGACACCTATATATATTAAATATTTTCAAGTGTGATCTTAAAATGAGAGAGCCTTGCCTCTTATTTATAATCTCCAAGTAGCTTCATTAAAAACATCTTCTAGGTCACTTTGTCCACTTTCCTTATTTTAGGGTTATCCCACTTCTAATTTCTCCATTAAATTTATTATTTAAATAATTTGTTTTGTATTCACTTTGAATTATAGTACACTCATCACTTAACTTTGTTATTTACCTTCTAAAATCTCTTAAACCACTTTGACTACTTTGACCTTTTGGGGCTTCTAGATGACATATGAGGGTCCCCCAACTTCGTAAGGCCATAACTCTCAAACCGTGAGCAGTTATGTGACGTTCCACATACCACCAGAAATGGAATAACATGTACTATCCATATAGAATAGTATTACCTACAAATATATCAAAAATCATACCATTATCTATCAAACAAACTTGGGTCCATTACCCAAACCTGGGTTCTCCAACTTCTCATGTCCATAACTCTCTAACCGTGAGGAGTTATGTGACGTTCCACATACCACCAGAAATGGAACGACAAGAACTATCCATATAGGATAGTTTCACTAACAAATTCGAGGACCTTAATCTCATTATTACACAAATAAGCTTGGGTTCTCTAACCATACTTCTAGGATAACTCAATCCGCAAAACATCTTCCTCTGAGGGCTTTCACCATAAGGGGACCACTTTGGAGTTCACCCATTTGTACTTATTATCAACCATGACAAGACAATAATGAGTCATCTTTACATCAAACAAACTTGGGTCCATTACCCAAACCTTTGTGCTACCAGGCTTTCTTCAAGGGTAGACATCAATGACAACCAACCTTAATCAACAGTAAGTCCATAATTACTATTCTCTTATTGATAAGGAAAAAATTTCATTTTCAAACTAAGGGGGATTTCCAAAAGCTAAGGCTGAATTAGTCTTTTCTTTGTTTGGGGTGTTAGCACTCTGTAATTTGCCCAAGGCTGTGGAGGCAATTGCGGAGGTAATATCAAACCACTTGGATTCCTGGATCTAGCCCTCGAAGACTCAGAGAGGGCTCTCTCTGTCTTCTCTCTCTGTCTGATCTAGCTTTGTTTAGCTTTGTTTAGATTAAAATGCTAGGTTACTTATGATAGATTTGGGCTTGGATTTTAAGATGTTTGGTTGAAACAACCAAGGCAAGTCCATTGGGTAATGGGGTCAAAGAGGCCAAAGTGATCAATTTGCACAAATATCAAGACAAAGTGAAACAGGGCAAAGTAGG
This sequence comes from Picea sitchensis, assembly GCA_010110895.2. NCBI lineage: Eukaryota > Viridiplantae > Streptophyta > Pinopsida > Pinales > Pinaceae > Picea > Picea sitchensis. The sequence goes on from SNQJ01S0053692.1 coordinate 18,092, forward strand.
CATACTACTAGATCCGGTAAACTTGAATGAAATGAAATAGAAGAAAAGAGGGAAAGGATCAATTTAACAACATAGAAATGAATAATTCTGCCAATAAATATCAGAAGAAAAAATTTATATTATCCCCAGTAAGAATTAGACGAATTAGACTGTATCTTCCAACAAATTTTGTTTTTAAAACTTATGCAAGATAATAAGGAAAGAAAAACATATGGGAACAGAGAAAACAAATTAAAGCGGAAGCAGTTCACCAATAGTTGTGGCACATGAATCCTGAAACAATTAATCTCATACCCATGCAGATTTAATAAATAAATAAAAAAGGCTATGTGAGCTAATTACACTAATGGGAAAAAGTTCCTTCCACAGGTTCCAACCCCTCCTTTCTGTGTTTTACATCACTATATAGAGTCTATTACATCCTAAGACTAAGAGCTTCAGATCTCTAACTTCATTCCAACCCCTCCTTTCTCTAACTTCATTCCAACCCCTCCTTTCTGTGTTTTACATCAGAATATAGAGTCTATTACATCCTAAGACTAAGAGCTTCAGATCTCTAACTTCATTCCAAAATAGAAAACAATTACCAAACCTAATGACACCTGTAAATTGTCTGTCTGCTAATTAGACAACAGATTCTAACAGTAAATTAAAAGCAAATTAAATCTGGAACTGTTGCATAGTTGTCATGAATTTGCTGGAAATTTGTTTATGCTTATCCCTTGAACTATGGAACTAATGGCCACTTGCCCATTTGACTACTTGTCCCCTGCCTGGGAAAAAGAGATACTCTGCCACTTGTAAGTTCAAGAGATACTCAAAGAGATACTCTGCCACTTGTAAGTTCACTGCCTCCTTAATCAAATGTTACCTTTGGAGATGACTAACGATTCGATGCCTTGTAATCTTGAAAAATCTTGCCACTTATCTCATTATTTATCCTTTAATCTTATCCTTTAACTGTTAAGAGTTGATTTGGTTTCTACCTCCTGACAAGTGCACTGCCCTGCTCTTATTGTTTTATTTCTTTGAAGTCTGAGTGATAGATTTAAACTTGCCATCTGTTCCTTTCCAGATTGAAGATATTGATATGTTCCTGAAAGCTTGGGATATTCATCTGCATTTTATTTCATGCCCAAAAATCTGTTTGAATACTCATTTCATATCTCCAAATGTCATGAAATATCCTTCAGGCCACATAATCTGGAATTTTCCTTCATCCACTGATTTCCTGCCTCAAAGGACCTCATTTCTCTAACTCCCACCATAGATCTTGCAGAAAGCACGCTTGCTATGAACATAGATACAATCACAAGTTTTTATTAGCCTATCATGAGAGCTCGTGATTGAGTTGTATATCAACAAAAGGATTGAAATCTGATACCTTGGTCGGCTCTTCCTCGTGGCTCCTCCTGCATGTGACCGGGTGCCTACTACTCGTGCGCTGGCTTGTGTGTTGCGTGCTTGAGGTATTTCCACTTTCATTTCGAGAATTACAGAGCATTTAACCAACCACCAGCGACTCCTGCAAAAACAAATGTAATAAAAAATAGAACTAATAGATTTCCCTGTGCGTTCTGTTCAGGTCCCTTATATCCCTTCGGCGTAATAGTGAATACACAAACTGTAAGGTATCCATTGGACACACCGAGCAAAACACACAAGAGCAACATCCAACCATCGCTACCTATTTCGCAGTAAAATAGAAAGCAGGGATGAAGCCTAATCGAGAAAGTGTTGCAATTGTTAACCATGTCCTGTTTTCCAGCTTCATACTATCGGTTAAGGGAATGTATCTCCCAACATGATATCCAACATTAAACATTGCTATCAAAACAACAGCATACCATGAACCCAACTGATGCTTTCCCGTATCTTCTGATAGGAAACCTGGGAAGATGGATAATGTAAGAACATAAATACAAAAGATGTCGATGTTTTGTCTCAGCAAATCCCTATTATGTAGACGTTGTGTATCTCCTATGTCCTTCTCGTTTAGTGATAGTTTGATGCCTCCTGCTGCAAGGTCAGCGGTAACAGTCTTTGATCCCTCAGATGCCACCTTAGAACGGTAATAGGCGTGGGAAGGCAATTTCGTAGAGAAGAACGCACGCGAACACAAAGATGGTAGATATTGCAAACAATAACAAAGCTCCTTTGTGAAGGCCATCTTTTGAGTTTTGAAAGGTTGCTTTTGTGACAAGTCTCAACGCATCTGTAGCAGCTCTTGATGCTGCCAATCTCGCTGAGAAAGACTTAATAAAGTCAGGAGACATGTACGATAAGTCTCCAAGCATTCTTCCCTGAACATGAGCATCGGAAACACCAAAAGCTGCACTTATGGCAACACCAAAGAAAGTTCCCAGTCCTCTTTTACCAGATAAGAAGACAAACAGCTAGTAGGGTACAATTATGCAATCAATGGTCGAGATAGAATTGACCGATCGGGGGTTTCCATGAGTATCTATGTTGGCGCCCTTCCTGTGTGAGATTATGCCTGAGCGATGACATTTCTCCTTTTAATAATAAGCGTGATAACTCTCCGTTGTACATGATAAACAACCTATCGACACCTGCAATCTTTCTTTGACATTTGGACATGGGCTTGAACACTTGTGATGACTAGAGCATGCATTAAATTTTACATCACACTTGGATGCATATTGTTTGTGTTCATGTATGGGACATGGAGCTCGAGCGGGAGTTAAGCCTTTTGGCTTATACTTTGATGAAAATTTCAATACAGTATTCATTGAACCCTACAAAAGGTCAAGATATCAGTTAGAATATTGATTTCCCTATGAATTATAGGGTTCATAGGGTTCCATGGGGCAGAAACCTCCTCAAATATGTTGGCCTACTTGTCAATCAATAGATTTAACTTTGTATTATTTAAAATCTAAAGTCTAAATGCAATTATAACTCTACAACAAAATTTCTTTTTAAAACTAATCTCCTAGCTAGGATTTAAGAACAAAGAGTGGATATGAAATTAACACTTGTTTCAACTATTAGAATTTTTTTTTTTTTTTACTTAATATTAATGAGAAAACAACTAAAATAACTAGCCATTAAAATTGGGGTAGCCTAAATTAGAATAACTAGTCACAACTTCATATTCACAAGTTAACAATTTATTGAAAAAGGACAAACAAAAATAATCAAAATTGCTTGAGAACAATATACAACAAGAAATAATCACAATAAAGACTGATCTATATTGAAAGAAAACATTGTTTCTTCTATCCTAGCATATGAAAGTAAATAAGTAGTCTCAAACAAGAGCATACACTAGAATATGTCTCCAATAATATCCATCTTGTCTTCTGGATTAATATTGAAAGTAGTTTACCATCTCAAAAAAATCATTTTTTCCATAGTTTCTATATTTATTTATACAATAAAAAGAGGATGGAAAAACACTTCAATTCCCCTAACTGTTGATCTCCCCTACTTGGATTGAAGATGGTTTCTCCTTTTATTTTCTATAATTTTCCAAAAATATTCTCCAAGCTTCAAAAGTTTGATTAAGGGAATCACTTTTAGGGAAGCGATGTTGCTTAAAAGGTTCCTAATAGAATGCAATACTTTGAATCATCATCTTTTCAAAAAAATTAATCTTGGAAAATATCATATCGATTAAAGTGATTTCTCTAGCAGATTCTTTTACATATCTCTTAATAACTATCTCATCAATATTTGGAAGAGATTTAGTACTTTGCTTATTTTTACTAATGCAATCTTCCAATGCCTTGGATACTTGAGATTGTGGAAATAAATTTTCCTTTTCCCCAAAAGAAGGAACATGGAAAGTGTTATCCATGTTTTCTGTAATTTTCTACAACGTGGAACATTATGTTGTTTCATGTTGAATCCATTGAGAGTGTTGGTCCTAAGGTCTGTACCTAACTGCTAAAGGGCAAAGCTAGTCCACCTATCAATTTAGAATGATTGTTTCTTTAACTTTTTTTTGGTTGGTGAGAGTGTTATTCTATCAAGACAAAGGCAAGGTTGGGTTTGCAGAATGATATGGATGAGGTCCCTCCTTGGTTGATAGAACACTAAAGACAAACCAGTGAAATAATAGAAAACAAAGAGAAACAACAAACTACTCAATGAATAATCTACTGCAAGAGGTTCAATACTTAAAATATCATTTCAAGACATCAAACATGTATCAAAACACAATAACTCCCATGGATTGCAGAAAACAAATATTTACCAAAGAATTAATTGTTTGACAAGTTTCATATCAGTAAAAATAAGTCATACAATAACTGAAAGGAAATGAAATGTACGTTGCACCAATCAAAAACTATATTCAATATAAGAAATAAAACACATGAAGAGTTGAACAAAACACTGTCATAAAGAATATGTTCACCAGGTAGAGGGCTTTAATCCATGCATAAAACGGGTCCAACCAGTCTGTTATATTTCTATCAAATTTCCTCAAAAACTCCGACCCTTACAATATCCAAAAACTAACTATTTAAAAGAGTCACGGAGGCTCCCGTCCTTAGGGGAATGAGACCTCTATCTAGGGAATTGTTCGTAAAAAAAATATTAATTTCACTAAGATACTGGAATTGAACAACAAGAATGGTTCTTATCACACACAGAAGACCACTCTTGCATCTAATCTAGGAAAATGATGGACTTAATAGAATAAAACTACTATTGTCTCTGCGACAGAACTGATGCATGTGCTCGAGGCACTGAGTTGGCCAAAGAAAGGCCTCAGAGTGATAGAGAAGAGATCTGTGTTGAACAATGACATGTCTGCGAGGTGTTGGAGGCCACTAGAGATAACCAACTGCATGAGCCGAGTTTGTTGAAGTGTTTCTGGAACTAATCTGCGCTGCCCTGTGACTGAAACTTAGCTCTTTGTCTATGCCTGAGCTTTCAAAATCCAAGCGCACTCTATATTGACCCCGTCATCTTCCATCTGCACCTATGAAATAGCTTCGATGGAATGGTTGTCGGCCCATCGTACATGAGGGGAGACATGGAAACGAGCATTCAATCGGGAGACACAATGAATGGGTGCGAGGGTAGATGACATGTAGTGAGGGATACAAGTGGCACGTAGGGAGAGGAGGGGTAGATAGATTGGGAAGCGAGTGAAAGACATGTGGCGAAAGCTGAGAGGGGGTGGTATTGAAAAAAAACCTGAGAGGAACTCAGAGGGGGGTGTAGGCAGTTAGCGGATTAGAGAGGGGAGGGTCCGAGTTGTTGAGGAGATGCCATGTTAGGTAGGTATCACAGTGGAAAAACCTCTTACTGTGACCCCTCCCCCATCGTTAAAGGTAGAATGGTCGTGGGGGTCCGAGTTTCCAATGCCAAGAGGTGGGCCAATGCCGAAGGAGATCAGCTTGGGGTTTAACAAAGGACAAGTGAGAGGTGGTGAGAGGAGTGAGAGTAGTGAGTGGGATGAGGGGAGATGACATGTGAGGTGATGCGGTGATCTAAAATCATTCAAGCATGTGATTACAAGAGATGTTGAGGGTGGTTTGGATCCATACCACCTTTGGGCCCACAATTCACCAGAAGCTGCCACATACCCTTCCAACAAAACCATGGTTTAAATTGCGGGACTGCGTTGGAAAATTAACGTTCGAGAAGTTTGCGTCCTCGTGATGAACTACAGTGGTTGATATGATCACGATCTAGATCTAGGTGACCTATACTTATGACAAGGATCAATGGCTTAGGCAGATTTGAGATCAACAGTCCGCGCTTACCTCGGGAGTCCGGCCTTTGAGCGTTTTGAATGTGAAACATGGAACATCTCCCGAAGGAAAATCCCCGAAGTGAATGATCCACTAACGTGTGTCGTGATGGATGAACAATCCAAATTCTCTTCGGAGATACGGGCTTTGAGTCTTTTGAATGTGAAACATGAAACATCTCCTGGAGGAAAATCATCAAAGTGACATGGTGGCCTGATGTCGTATGATGTCACGGCTGCTGAGGTGTCTAGGAAAGAGAGGTGGCACGTGTCACTTGGAAATGGACGAATGACACAACCAAATGACCTGAGATGAATGCCACGTCTTTGGCCTCATGAGTGTACCACGTGTCTCAAATGTTGGTTACCACGTGCTTCGACACTTCGAGCTTCGGGAGTTTAAATTGTTAGTGCTTCGAAATTTCCCAGAGGAGAATCACCGAAATAACTAATTTGTTGCCTCGTGTCCCATTTGATGGATGGTATAGATTTACTTCAAGACTTCAGGTCCTTGGATTTTTGAGAGTTTCAAATGTCAAGCATGAAGATCTCCTGGAAGAAAACTCTTGAAGTGGACAATCTTCTTCCACGTGTCTCCATTGATGTATGGTCGTGATTCACTTTGGGACTTCAGGTATTTGGCTCTTTGGGAGTTTCAAAATTTTGTTCTTGGAAAAATCCCGAAGCGAAAATATTTGAAGTAGATGATTTGTCACTGCATGTAATGACAGATGAACGACCCAGATTCTCTTCGAGTCTTCAGCAGTTCGAGCATTGGGTCTTCTGACAACTCTTGGTGTTAAACTCCATGCAATTATGTGTTATCGAATGGATGACAGTGGTTCATATGATTTACTTAGCGGATATTTACTGCTGACAATTTCCCTATTCATTCCCATAGTCTGAGCCTGAAATTTGTCGTTCTAGATTGTTGCATCGTGTGCATGGGCTTTTCCTGTACATAGAAAAGACTTGGTGTACTTGCGGTGAGATCAATCAATGGTGCATGTGATGACAAGTAATTCGAACCAAATCCAACATATATTTCATCCTTTCAATAAAAACAAAAAACAAACGCATGAAGACTCAAAAAATGAATAAGGGCCAAGACACTCAGTAGTGGGAAACTGACTTAAACAACCAAAAAAAGGAAAAATTTATGAAGGCGTAGGGAAAAAGAGAGGAGAGGCAGGGAATGCAGACCTAGGTTACAACATTGGCTCCAATTGGGGATAGCCCATCCCTATGAGGTGTTAATAACTATAGATCGGTGCCTTGATATTAGATAATATCTCTTTCCTTTCATCACATACCCTCGTTTATGTATGTCAGCCATGCGTATCTGTTAATGTCTCTCAGCCATGTGTTTTATTGAATTAAAAAGAAACTGCACCCCAGTGCCTTGTTGGGATATGGAGTCTTTATTCACACAAAACTAACTAATCAAAAGGAAACAATAAAGGAAAGTGTTTATGGTACAAGAGGGACCTTTCCCCCATCCTCAATCAAAATAGTGTTTTAGGATGAACCTATTTATTGGGCATCGAAAGATCCATGTATCATCTAGATTGTGCAGGATGAATGTGTTGTTGTATAGAACTTCAACCATGTTAAAAGGGCCAAACCAAAGGTTGTTGAATTTATCGTGCTTAGACTTGTCATTCCTTCTGGTATCCCATCTCAAAACTAGGTCACCTTCCCGAAAAACCTCCTTCTTAGTTTTCTTATCCAAGGTTGATTTGATCTTTCTCTGGTATGCCTCTGTTCTCTAATAAAGTTCCTCTCTTCTATGCTAAACTTCTATAATCTAGAATATCCTCCATTGGATGTCATTGGTCTCCTCAATATCCTCCTACAAGAATTTCAGGACTGGTATACCAAGCTCAGTAGGAAAAACAACGGTTATGCCATAAACAAGATGGAATGGTTAGGTTCCTAGAGACTTCTTAGTGATGATCCTGTCATCCCATAAGGCATATTTGAGTTTAGAGTCCCATAATTTCTTGATTTTAGTCAACAACGTTTTGATGATTCTGATGAGAGTCTTGTTTGATGATTCTGTCAGGCCATTTCCCCAAGGGTAATAGGGTGTGGAATGTGTCAAGGAAATTTTATGACTTCCACAAAATTCAATCATGGATTTGGACTTGAAATCTTGGTCATTATCTATTACGAGTTTGCTGGGGCAACCAAATCTGGCAAAAATATTAGTTTCCAGGAAATTTATGATTACCTTGTTAGTGGCATTCCTGGTGGGCATAGCCTTGGTCCATTTGGTAAAGTAGTAGGTGGCAGTGAGGATCCACTTATTTTGTCCACTGGAAGGTGGATTTATTTCTCCTATGAAGTCTAATCCCCACTGCTGAAACAAACTACTAGTTTTGATAGGTTTCAGGGGCAGTGATAGTAACTTATGTTTCCCTGCAAAAATCTGGCATTCATTGCAGTATCTAATAGTGGCAAACACGTCATATAAAAGGGTGGGCGAGTAGTATCATGCCCTTAGGATCTTGATCGTTGTGTCCTTCCAATGTTGGTGCCATCCACACACTCCTCTGTGCATTTCTATTGTGACTAGTTTAGCTTCATTTTCATCAAGGCATTTTAACGGAATGCCAAAAAGATCCCCCCAATATAGGTTCTGGTTTGAGATGCAAAATTTGATAGCTTTCAATTTGAGATACCTGGCCTTTGTCTTCTTCACATCTGGTGGACATTCAAAATGTTGTAGAAAATCAATGATGTTTTTATACCAAGGTGAAGAGGCATATTTTTCAAATACCTATAAATTGTCTTATCCAAATGATCTAGGTGGATATTGGTGGCCACCCACCTTTTCCAACTGGCTCAAAACAACTTTATGGCAATTTTGGCAATTTACTATTTTTAGCAGGTTTTAACTTCTGGGGCCATTTTGAGGGCCTAAATGAAGGTTTTTAGAGATCAAAGCTATCAATGATATCCAAAGGCATGATTGAGCCCCCAAAATGAATCTCCTCAATGATACCTTTCCAACAAGCTATCACAGGCCTAAAACGGAGATCGTATGCAAAATTTACGACCCCGGGAAGTTGGTGCACCAACTTACCCAAACGGGGCCCACATGACTTTTGGCGCTTCATCTCCTAGGGTTAGGTTTTTGGATGTCTAGGACTTTTGGCATTCCCTTTTATTGTAAAANCCAAAAACCTAACCCTAGGAGATGAAGCTTTAAAATTCATGTGGGCCCCGTTTGGGTAAGTTGGTGCATCAACTTCCCAGGGTCGTAACGTTTGCATATGATCTTCGTTTTAGGTGTGTGATAGCTCATTGGAAAGGTATCGTTGAGGAGATTCATTTTGTGGGCTCAATCATGCCTTCGACTATCATTGAGAACCTCGATCTCGAAAAACCTTCATTTAGGTCCTCAAAATGGCCCCGGAAGTTAAAACCTGCTAAAAATAGTAAATTACCAAAATTGCCATAAAGTTGTTTTGAGCCAGTTGGAAAAGGTGGGTGGCCACCAATATCCACCTGGATCAGCAAGATGTATGGAGGGCGCATTTGATTGGGTGAAGATTTGATGCAACTCTAGCACCTTATAGTTTGATTCTGATAATNNGTCCTTTCCCCTTGATCAACTTGGGGGGATTTATGTGCAAATCATACTCCAACAACTTGACAATCCATTTTCCTCTTTTCCCCTCGTTGTTTGGTTGGACTAGAATCTCTTTGACATTGCTACTAGGAACAAAGGTCGTTATTCTAGACTCTAGTATGTAAACCCTGAAGGCCTAGAGTGCTTTGACCAGTGCATAAGCCTATTTTTTTAATATATCATACTTGAGCTCAGCATCTCGGAGGGATTTTCTGAAAAAGGCTATTAGCTGCTTATGCCCTTCCTCATTTTTCTGCAGTAGTACAACAACAATTGTTTCATCAATAAAAGACTGGAAAACCTTTTTATTTCTGGGAATCTCAATTTGTTGAATGGAACAAACCCTCTTTGGATCAATTTTTATGCCTCCCGCTAATATGATGTGGCCTAGGAGCTTCCCTTCTGGCATGGAAAAATGAGACTTCTTAGGATTGAGAGATATTCCATGCCTTCTGCATTTCTTGAAAACCTTCTCCAAATGTTGCAAATGTTCCTCATCAAACTTGGAGAAAATGGCAATTCCATCTAGGTATATGACCATGAATTTGTCCTTCTGCCCCACAAAAGCTATGTGCATGGCCCTCTGAAAAGTGGCCCTTGTATTCATGATTCCAAAGGGCATCTTGTCATACATGCATGTTCCCTGTGGGGTGGTGAATGTTGTCTTTGCAAATTTTCCCCATTAGACTTGGAGAAAATGGTAATTTCATCTAGGTATATTACCATGAATTTGTCCTTATCCCCCAGAAAAGCTATGTACATGGCCCTCTGAAATGCGGCCCTTTCATTCATGATCCCAAAGGGCATCTTGTCATACATGAATGTTCCCCATGGGGTGGTGAATGTTGTCTTTTCTTTATCTTCCTCATAAAATTCTATCTGGTTATAACCAGAGTATCCATCCAACAAGGAAATTATGTGTGCACCTACCACTCTCTGTAAATATGATATATCTTGGGGAGGGGGTAATTTTCCTTCAAATAACACTTGTTTAGATTTCTAAAATCAACACATAAGCGTATCTCCCCACTCTTCTTCCTCACGAGTACTAATTTGGCCACCCAATTTGAATACCTCAATGGTACAATAATATTGGCATCCAACATTCCTTTTATATCTTTCTCAATTATGGACATTAACATAGGATTAAATTGTCTAATATTATGTTTGAATGGCTTGGATCTAGTTTTTAGGGGTATCTTGTGCTAGATGATGTCAATATCAAATGTCTTCATATCTTCATAGGACCATGCAAAAGTATCAGCAAACTTTTTAATGAGGCTAACATACGTGTCTTTTTGTTCTGTAGCCAATGCTTTGGACAACTTGATGATCTTAGGATTCTCAGTGGTCCCAATATTGCACTCTGTCACCTTCTCTTCTTGATTCTTCATGGAAGTTCCTTTGTAAACATCATTGTTGTTGAAAAATATTTCCAATGGCACTAGTCCTCTTGGAATGTGATTGGTTTTCATCTCCACAATATCATGACCAACCACTATCTTCAGCAGATGAGAAGACTGTTGATCCTCTAATTTCTCATTTTCATCTTCTTTAATTTCTTGATCAATTGAGACATTGGAGAATTGATCAATGGTGTGAATAAATCTCTACAACTCTAAATCGTCATTGAATACTTGCAAGTTCTTTATGTTGTATGGTATGGATGTTCTATGTTTGATTTCCACTCGATATTTAATATTTGGGCCAATGGGAGGCCTGAACGTGCTGGCAGCTAAGGCCATAGAATCAACTTTCTGATTATGTTCTCTGGGAATAAAAGAGAGGTTAAATGATAGAAATAAATTATCGATCAGGTTCCATACCTCATTTCTATACTGCTTGAGCATTTGTTACTTAGTTTGATATATATTCCTCACTTGATTGATGACCAAATCAGAATCACCAAAAACTACTAAACAATCAATGGCCATGTCTTTGGCCGCCCTCAATCCCAATACCATATATTCATATTCATATATATTGTAAGTAGTCTCAAAATCAAGCTTATAAAAGACGGTTATTACTTCTTCTGAACGGGAAATGAGGAGAATACCTACACCAGCTCCTTCTTTCAATGAAGAGACATCGAAATACATCTTCCACACCTTGTTTTTTTTACCATTCATTGGTTGGTATCTGCATTCGTTGACTAATATTTTAGGTTCATCATCATTTAAATGGAAAATAGATGAACCCATCCCATCCTCAACAACATAAATGGGGTGATTTATTGGGCTTTTATGATAACTGACTATGTATGCTAAACTTACCTCTATGTATATCCTCATGTGCTCACCACCAAACACAGGAATGGTGTCATATGTGAGGTCCATTTGTAATGATCCTCCAACCTTCTTAGCCCAAGTTATGAATAATAGAATTTCAAACTTTGGGGTAGATGTTGGCCACCACAATGTCCCTCACTGCACTCTTCATGGGTAATTATGCTAGATAAACCACCATATCTTTTATCAACCCTAGGCATTTTACTTTCTTAGAATCAAAGGAGTACAGGTCTTGGTAAGACTTGGTAATATCCAGACCTAGTTCTTCCATAACAAATTTGGGCATGACATTGTGAGAGGCTCCTGAGTCCATAAGACAACTGTGCAGGATCTTATCATGGAGATTCAGGGATATATAGAAAGGAGGAGAAGCATTAGAGCCATCCTCAATGTGTGGAACCACAATAATGGTTGGGTTTTCATCCTGTAGACTAATGACATAAGAAGATACACTAGAAGGATTTGGTTGCAGAACTTTCATGATGCATTTCTTGAAAGGTTCATTTTATAACAATTCTATCAAAGGGACAAAAATCTTGGTTTTTCTCAGCTCATGTTCCAAGTTGAAAGGGGTTGGTGCCTTATCATATTCCTTTGTTTCAGGGGAAAGAGGTTTTGATAATGGATATCATTGAGTTTTAGATGGCATACCTTTATTTGGATTTGGCTTGGGAGGGGCTTCGACCTGCTTTCCTTGATCAGAGGTGGTGGCCTTGGAAGCTCCATTTCTTTCCTCAAATTGTATTTCTTCTTGGGTTGACCTTGAATACCTCCCTCTTCCCATAGTTGATGGTCAAATTTATTTGACAATTGTGCTACCTCATATTCTTGTTGTGTTAAGTGATTGGTATAATAATTTGTCTCATTGAAAAGCACAACAGTATCGTCCACATCATCATTTTTTGCATCTATCTCCTAATTATGATTGTTTTGGAAAGAGGGAACTACCCTTTGATCATTATCATTTCTCCTTTCCCTTTGCATTACCTGAGGAACATCATTAGGCCTTTTGAATTTGTTCTGATTTCTATTACCACCCCCTTGAAAAGTTTTGTTTGGCTATTTGTATTCCCATTTTAGTTTAGCTATCTCAGAAGTTAGATCCTTCAAAGTCTTAATCATATCTTCAAGTTTGGGATCATATGTAGCTGGGTTAGAGGAGGTAGGGGCATCCTCTCTCTATTTTTTCTTATCTTTATCAGATCTAGTCTTTAATCTGTCTAATGCCAAAATATTAGATTCAACTTCAATTGTTGCTTCGTGCATGTATAATAGTGTGGCTGATATTCTCTCTCTCATGAGGAGGGAGTATTCTGCATCAAATTCATTAGCATAAGTGATCTTGGCAAAGGCTTCAGTTGGTTTGATTTCATCTGGGATTCTACCATACATTTTATTTTAATCTCTTGGTGAAGTTTGAAATAGATTCACCATTCTTTCTCTTTAGAGCCCCAAATTCAGTGATGTAATAGAGATAATATATCCTATCTCCCCATTTATTTATAAAAGATTCATCCAATGCCTCAATATTTGCAATGGAGGATGGAGGAAGGCTCCTGAACCATTTTCTGACCTCACCATCCAAACTCTATACAAAAAACCTCATCCACACATCTGAATAATCAATGTTAAAGTTGTCTGCAAAGATGCAAAAGGCTACAATATGTTATTCAACAGTTATTTCACCTTCCCCATTATATATTGGCACATATTTCATGTAATCTGTGGTTGGGAGTGCATGTAAAACTACAGGTAGCATTAAGGGTGCATATCTGGCAGCAATTATGACATCCATCATGTTAACGGCCATGGTTTGAACAATAGGAATCTGCATATTTATGGGAGATACAGTAGTAGATAAAGAACTGGATGTTGAAGTGGAATCGAGATAGGAAATGTCCGAGCCCCGTTGGAATTATGATTCTCAAGACTAGAAAATTCAAGTTGCTTGTGATGATGATTTGAAGTATTTTCTTGGTGTGAAGATTTTCCCTTGAGGGGGAAAGTGTATATCTGAGATACAATGGATTTACTTAGTTTCCTTTCAATCTCAGATCCTACTGTGTTATTCTCAGGGTTATAATCAACCTTCTTGGCTTTGTTTTTTTCAGATTTGGATCTGTTGAATCCATTTATGGGCGCCAATAATTCTTCTTTAAATTTTACTCAGCGAAGTCGCTAGGCGAAAGATGGTAGTTTGTCTGTGTTTGATATTTGTTCACCATCAAAGGTCAGAGCTAATCAATTTTCATTCTCCTAGGGAAATACATTTCATTACTCCATTCCTCAGCAATGACGCCAGAAGATGTTGGTCCTAAGGTCTGCACCTGACTGCTAAAGGGAACAAATAGGCCACCTATTAGTTTAGAATGATTGTTTCTTTAACTTTTTTTTTTTGTTCATAGGTTTATTCTATCAATACAAAGGAAAGGTTGGGTTTGCAGACTGATATGGATGAGAGCCCTCCTTGGCTGATGGCACACTAAAGGTAGACTAATGAAATAATAGAAAACAAAGAGAAACAACAAACTACTCAATGAATAATCTGTTGCAATAAGTTCAATACTTAAAATATCATTTCAAGACATCAAACATGTACAAAAAAAAACAACTCCCATAGGTTGCATACAACAAATCTTTACCAAAGCATTAGTTGTTTGACAGGTTGCATATCAGTAAAAATAAGTCATACAATAGCTAAAAGGAAATGAAATGTACGTTGCACAAATAAAAAATTGTATTCAAGATAAGAAATAAAACACATGAAGAGTTGAACGAAACATTGTCATCAAGAGTATGTTCACCAGGTAGAGGGCCTTAATCCATGCATAAAACGGGTCCAACCAGTCTGTTGTATTTCTATCCTTTCCTCAAAAAACCCGACCCTTACAATATCCAAAAACTAACTATTTAAAATAGTCACAAAGACTCTCGTCCTTAGGGGACTGAGACCTCGACCTAGGGAACTGTTCGTAAAACAAAATATTAATTTCACTAAGATACGAGAATTGAACATCAAGAGTGTCTCTTATCACACACAGAATACCACTTTTGCATCTAATCTAGGAAAATGTTGAACTTAATCAAATAAAACTACTACTGTCTCTGCGAGAGAACTAATGCATGTGCTAGAGGAACTGAGTTGGATGAAGATAGGCCTCTGAGTGATAGAGAAGATCTCGGTGATGAATGACGACATGTCTGGGAGTAGTTTGAGGCCACTGGAGATAACGGGATGCATGAGTCGGGTTTGTTGAAGTGTTTCTCGCACTAATTTGGGTTGATCTGTGACTGAGACTTAGCTCTCTGTCTATGCGTGAGATTTCGAAAGCCAAGCACACTCTGTATTGACCCCGTTAGTTTTCATCTACGCCTATGAAATAACTTCACTAGAATGGTTGTCGACTCATCGGACATGAGGGGAGACAGAATGAATGGACGCGAGGGTAGATGACGTGTAGTGAGGGATAAAGGTGGCACATAGAGAGAGTAGGGGTATATATATTGGGAAGTGAGTGGAAGATAAGTAGTGAAAGGAGAGAGGGGGCGGTATTGAAAAACAACCCGAGAGGAACTTGGAGGGCGGTGTAGGTGGCAAGCAGAGTAGAGAGGGGGCATCCGAGTTCTTGAGGATCCACCACATTAGGTAGGGATCGCAGTGGAAAAAATACTTACTCAGACCACTCCCCAATCATTAAAGGTAGAATTTTAGGGGGGTCCGAGTTGCGACAAGGGTCGTTGATCTGAAGAGGTGGGCCACCGTCGATGGAGATCAACGTGGGGTTTAATGGAGGACAAGTGTCGGGTGGTGAGAGGAGCGAGAGTAGTGAGTGGGATGAGGGGAGATGACATGTGAGGTGACATGGTTATCTAACGTCATTCAAGCACGTGATTATGGGATCTGTTGAGGGTGGTTTGGATCCAAACCACCTTTGGGCCCACAATTCACTAGAAGTTTCCATGTACCCTTCCAACAAAACCATGGTTTAAATTGCGGGACCGCCCTGGAAAATTAGTGTCTAGGCAGTTTGAATCCCCACAATGAGCTACAGTCATCGATCTGATCACAATATGATATCTGGGTGACCTATACCTATGACAAGGATCAATGGTTCAGGTTGATTTGAGATCAATGGTCCGTGCTTACT
Organism: Picea sitchensis; assembly: GCA_010110895.2. NCBI lineage: Eukaryota > Viridiplantae > Streptophyta > Pinopsida > Pinales > Pinaceae > Picea > Picea sitchensis. The sequence continues at coordinate 33,896 of SNQJ01S0053692.1, forward strand.
TTTGGAGTCTGGGCTTTGGGCATTTTGAATGTGAAACATGGAACATCTCCTTGAGTAAAATCCCTGAAGTGAATGATCCACTGATGCGTGCCGTGATGGATGAACAATCCAGATTCTCTTCAAAGATCGGAGCTTTGGGTGTTTTTAATGTGAAACATGAAACATCTCTCGGAGGAAAATCGTCAAAGTGACATGGTGGCTTGATGTCGTATGATTTCACGACTGTTGAGGTGTCTAGGAGAGAGAGGTGACACATGTCACATGTAAATGGGAGAATGACAAAACCAAATGACCTGAGATGAATGCCATGTGTCCTGCCTCATGAGTGTGCCACATGTCTCAATTGTTGGTTTCCATGTGCTTTGAAACTTCGGGCTTCGGGAGTTTAAACTGTTAGTTCTTCGAAAGTTCCCATAGGGGAATCATCGAAATAATTGATCTATCACCACGTGTCCCATTTGATGGATGGTATAGATTTACTTCGGGACTTCTGGTCCTTGGCTCTTTGGGAGTTTCAAATGTCGAGTGTGAAGATCTCCCAGAGAAAAAATCCCGAAGTGGTCGATATGCTTCCACGTGTCTCCATTGATGTATGGTCCTGATTCACTTCAGGACTTTAGGTCTTTAGCTCTTCGAGAGTTTTGAATGTTTGTTCTTGGAAAACTCCCGAAGTGAAAATTGTCGAAGTAGATGATATGTCACCGCATGTCATGACAGATGAATGACCCATATTCTCTTCAGATCTTCGACAGTTCAGGCTTGAAGTCTTCTGACGAATCTTGGTGTTAAACTCCGTCCAATTCTGCGTCCCTAAATGGACGACAGTCGTTGATATGATTTACTTGGCACATCTTTACCACTAAAAATTTCCCTGTTCGTTCCCATAGTCTGAGCTGGAAATTTGTCATTCTGTATTGCTGCATCGTGTGCATGGGAATTTCCTGTACATAAAAAAGACTTGGTAGACTTGTGGTGAGCTCAATCAATGGTGTACATAATGACAAGCAATTTGAACCAAATCCAACATGTATTTGATCCTTTCCAGAAAAATAATAAGAAACGTGCGAAGAATCCAAAAATGAATAAGGGCCAAGAGACTCAGTAGTGGGAAACTGACTTAACCAACCAAATAAAGGAAAAATTAAATAAGTCGTAGGGAAAAGGAGAGGAGAGGCAGGGAATGCAGACCTAGGTTACAAAAGAGATAATTTTGGATTTAATGTCTTGGGTTCTTATTTTCTTTATTTTTCTTCTTCAATTTCAACTTGTGCTTTTACTTTTGTTTATTCCCCAATCTATCAGTCTTACATTTTGTTTGGAATTTTTCTATATTTATTGCCTCTTTCTATTATTTTCTTATCCTTTATCTCTTTTCTCAACTTATTTCTTCTTTATAGCTTCATTATCATCCTTGTATTTATTTTTAGCTTGAGCTTTGGATTTAGCTTCTACTTCTTTTTTCTCATCGTGATCTTCTTTATCTAAATTGTTGTCCTTTGCTTCTTCTTTTTTTTATCCTCAACATCTTATTGGTATTTTTTAAGTGATTCTAGTATCCTTTATCCCATTCTTTCATTTTCTATCATAGAGCTAGTCTCCTAGCAACAAAGTTTTCACTTTATTCCTTTCTTCTCCTTTCCTTTTTCTTCTACAAGAACCTATTGTCTATTTATTATTTCTTCATACGTAAATGATGTTCTTTTTGCTTCTTTTATATATTTTTTAATCATGTTTATAGGGGTAATAAATTTTTATTTTAGTTATGTGTCTTCCAACAAAATACAAAGGATAATTCATATGGTAACTTTCTAAAGAAAAATGAAATTTGTTTATTTTTTCTCCTTCCATCCTAACCTAGGTAGAATCAATCATCCCATACAATCCTATGGACAATGGCTAGGATGGTAAAGGCTTCTTTTGGTTCTTTCTAAGATGATCATTGAAACCATGAAAAATAGTTTGTTAACCATTCTCTTGAATAGTTAGCATATTAGGAACATATGTTGGAATCCTTACGAGGTGCGTAAGTTGCCCCATAAATTCTTATGTAAGTGGACCACTAGTCAATGTACCAATATCCAATATTCTACAGAACTTCAATATATTCTAGAGATATTCTTGGTTAGGGTTCTCAAAAAATAATTCATACAAAGGCACAAGAAAAAAAAAATGAGAGAAATTTGATATTTGTACTCATGATTCCACAAATCCTCAAAATATAAATGAAAAGGTAGTTTCTTTAGTGACCATGACCACCCTAAAGTTGTAAATGAATTAGAGGTACAAACTACATCCAAGAGGTAGGATGACATGTAAAACTCTAGAGTGTATACATTTTCACCAACTAAGCTCTCCTTATGGATTCTTACAAAGAGTTATACAAAATAAATACCCATTGAAAATATTTCCACACTCAATTATTTCATGAATGATTGGCATCCAAACCACTTTCATATGAGTTGAATATTTCCCACCATATAATGTACTTATTAATTGTGTATCCCACACATAAGATAAACTCAAATGGAAACTACGGAAGGGTTTATTATCTTTGTCTTTGAAATTCCTCCGTTATTCATACCATATAGCAACGATATCATAACAATAATGGGTGTTGGTGAAATATATTACCCATTCATTAGTAAAATATGTTTCAACGTTTAAAATTTTATATTTTCATTTGATATACCACTCTCTTTCTCTGCCATGAACCCTATTTTTCCACCTTGGTTTACATCATGGTTTTTCCTTCCACAGAGAGTGGATCACCTCCCTCTCTTGACATCACCACCTTTCAGTCTATAGTTTCATACATCAATAAAAATTCTAAGTCCCAACCCTCAAGGTTTGTAAAAACACTCGATGCAATCCAAAAAGTTGCAATTCATCCTTTGAATTTTTGCAACTTGGAATTACGACTCACTAATAAATTCCTAATAGGTAAGCTCATGGGGATATAGCCATCCCAATGAGCCATGTCAATATGGGTTGATAAAATCTAGAAACCCTTGATCAAGGGTCAAATCTCTCTTTCATTTTGTGGGTGAGGGTTCTTCACCTTCCTATTTGAGGAAAATGAATATAGGGACTTAATCTTCTATAGTGGGCCTTATTTCATGGGAACTTGTGGGATGTATCTCTACTAATGAATGCTAGAATTCAACCTTGAAAATGACATCCCTTATATTTTTATTGTATGTGCACGTTTATCATATATGCCTTTACATTGTTGGAATGATGATACTATCTTATACATTGGTAACAAATTTGGGAAGTACATAGATCAAGTTGAACATCATGATGAAATGCAAGAATGTGATCGCATATGTGTTGAAGTTGATTTGGAGAAGGGCCTACCAATATTAGTCTAGCTAACTCTAGACAAACGGGCACATCTTTAATTAGTGGAATACGAGTAACTCTCTTTCAAATGTAAAGTGTGGCATGACTACATGCACTTCGCAAAAAAATATCCCAAATTGGTACCTGAACAAACCTCACTACAAAAAATGATCAATGGAAGCAACCCAAAAAGAGGTATTCCACATCCAAATAACTAGCCATGTCTCATCTCAGGAAGACCCAACCCATCGTTACCCATGTATCACCTCCTAGATCTGATCCTTGACTCCCCTCCAAGATTTGAGAAGGGGAGAAAAGGTAGTGACCCCACCTTTAGTAATAACAAATATTTTGTTATTTTACACGTAAATGATGCATATCTCCCAGAAAATGAGGAAGGTCCCATGGAACATATGGAAATATATGCAGATATAACCTCTCCTGAAGGAAACCAAAAAACTTTCTCTTCTCTTGAAAGTAATGTCTTGTACCATGAGGATGAAACCAGTCACTCCCCAACAAATATTATGCAAGGGACATGAATCCCCACCATATCTAAAGGAGTAAATATTGACAACTCTGATGATGAAACTGTAAGGTACCAGATATATTATGCAAAGCCGAATAGAATACTATGATGAATATGAACAAAAACAATAAAATATAGAGAAAAACGACACCAAAAATTATACATTTATTGATAGAAAGTGAATTTCACTTGCCTCTTCGAGGGGGAAACCTCCAACAGAGTAGAGCCTAGTTACAAAATAATTATCAAGAAAAAAAATTGGCATGCCTTCTACTCTTATTTGTACTAATTCTATCTTATAAAGAAAATTCTAGAGGAATATATTTCTAGAAGCATAAAATTCTATCAAGTATTCTTACAGTATAATTTTTCACATTATTCTATAGTCCTTATTTACTAATTTCTCCCTTATTACATAGAAAAAATATTCGTCTACTTACTTGAGGGGTTAGGGAAGTTAAGTCCCTAACATGCCATCATTCTTGAAAAACAACTTTGTCCTCAACGATTCAAATGAGGAACATTTTGTAAAATGGTAGCCAACTCCCATGTCGATCTAGGTGGATCTTGGTGGCCATCCACCTTTTCCCACTGACTCAAAACAGTTTTCTCGCAATTTTGGCAATTTACTATTTTTAGCAGGTTTTAACTTTAGGGGCCATTTTGAGGGCCTAAATGAAGGTTTTTCAATATATATGTTATAAATGACATCCAAAGGAATTATTTATCCCCCAAAACAAATCTCCTCGATGATACCTTTCCAACGAGCTATCATACGCCTAAAACGGAGATTGTCTGCAAAAGTTATGAGCCCGGGAAGTTGATGTACTAACTTACCCAAACGGGGCCCACATGACTTTTGGCGCTTCATCTCCTAGGGTTAGGTTTTTGAATGTCTAGGGTTTTTGGAATTCCTTCTTATTCTAAAAGGGCCTTCAAATCCTCATTGTAATCATCTTCTTGCGAATACGAGTAGCCATCACATCTCTTCTCAGAGATAAGATGCCACCATTCTAGCGAGTCTTTCACTGTGTATTTTTATAGTCTCTGTACATTTATTTCATTAATAGAAATCATGTATTATTGTATCTATGTGTTTATGGTTTCATCTTTGATATATTTCTATTATATTATTGGATATAGACGATATCTTTGTGCATTTCTTTATTATATCTCCTCTCTCATTTTGTGCTGAAAATAATCGGGATCAATGGTATCAGAGCAGGTTGCTCTTGATCGTTTTTTCAGTGCATGTCCCTGACGAGGTCTGAGTAGAGAAAGTTGGGTCTCGAGCTTGTCTCTCTTGAATAAAATTTCTCTCACACACCCAAGAAACCCTTAATGGTGGAAGAAAATAAAAATGACGGAGCAGACGATCCTATCAATTTGTCGCTTGAGAAAGCTCTCAGGCGACAGAGGGACAAAATGATGGAGAATTTTTCCCACATCCTTAAATGCATGTTGTTGGCAACGGAAGTCACTCCTAGATTTATTACAGGAGTAGAGCCCGACGCCCATCATTTTTATGTCACAATAGTTTTGAATGGGTGATCGAATGGATAGAGACTCGAGAAGATATCACTCTAACTCAGGGACTGGGTCCAACATGTAAGGAACGAAGGAGGTCTCAATATAACTTCAGTCAGTGGGTTGATTAAAAGGTTAGCAAGTGGAAGACTTGGCAAGAAGAGTGAGAAAACTACTTTAGGAAACAGGCCTTTCAGTAATTTGTAGAAGAAAAACCTTGAATGCAAGATCCTCTGGTTTAGGGCTTCAAGAAACTGTTAAGGGGACTTGACTGGACTCTCCAATTCCAAGTCATTCAGCATTAGGAAAATCACAAGAACCGATTAGAGACGATGCAATTGTTACAGTGATCCAATTATACATCATCCTACAACATTTACAACTCGACTGGATTCTCCAATTCTTAGTCGTTCTAACACAGTATAAACAAAGACATGAAAGAAACTGACATTCATAAGACAAGAAGTCTCAAAATTCCATGCATAACCAGAACAACAATGCTTCATTAAAATTTTACAACTGGGAGCCTCGCTCAACCATCGATGCTTACAAAATACAAATATTGAGTCTATATACTGAGGAAAATTCCCCTCACAAAGGCGTTTCCAGTCACCCAAAGCTTGGTGTCCCTTTATTCAAACTCATACTGACATCCTTCTTTAACCGCCACCTTAACTACGCATGGATCCTGTGAGGAGAGTAGCTGAGCCATTAAGAGTTGGGCTAGCATGCGCAGACTTCTCTGTTGAGTCGAGGACTTCGGCATGGTTTCTTTGAGAAAATCGATACACAGAACCTCCTCGGCCAGATGGCTTTCCAGACCCCTAATCCCCTCACTTAATGAATGAAAGGAGGTTTCATCCACCCGTTCCTGCCTTCATTTACTCCAAGCGGAAACCAGGAGCGGAATCGTATTTGATGGCACCTAAAAATTACGATAATCCCCTTCGACGACTGGATTTGACACCTTTGGCCCCTTTTCACACAACTCCTTTCTTTATTGGTGACCACAGGCTATGACCCTGTGATATTATTCCCATAAGTGCTTTCGGCATTCACAAATAGGAAGGAGCTGATCCTTTCTTATCATAGTCACGATGGGCGAAATGTTGAAATGGCTCAATAGGGCGCCATGCATTCTTGAAATCTGACGGTCCTAAGCTAACCCAACGCTGCTATGCGCCCCAGGTCCTAGATGCTCTCGCTACTTCGCGCATCGGGGGTACGACGATGCCACACTTTGCTCCTTGAACTCGCGATGGGCGAATCGGAAAGGAGCTGAATCGCGTGCTAGGTGTCTTCTTCAAATGGACAGTTGGGACTTCCCTTTGATACTATGGGCCTGACCCTGGGCGCTTTCGGTGCTTCGGGGTTTGAGGTTTCATGATATAAAGTAATATGAAACTTTTACCCTTTGAACTTGCGATTTCTGAAAACCGACGCGGCCAGATCTTGCGCCACGCATCCTTAGGATGAATGGACGAGGGGGCATTCAATATTAAAAGGGATTCGCCCTCGTTTACAGGCTCGTTTGAAGTGACTTAGTGCTAGGACCATGGGTTCGGATCCTTAGGCACTTTCGGCATTTTGTCGATCGACGATCTCAACTGCAACGAATGTGAGGCTCCTTGTTTCCCGAAACTCCGATCTCCGATACACTGACTGGAATCCACTTGTCCCAATTGGATCGAACGACCCAGATTTATCTTGAATCATGGGAGCTATCTCTTGCATTAACCCCGGGGCAACTTGGCAGCCCCAAAATCTCGACGACCGTTGCTCAACATTATAGGTGGATCTTGGTGGCCGTCAGCAAGACTTTGTCCATTCGCTCGAATTGTAACTGAAAAGAGGCTCCTTCGTGATGTGCTTGGGCACTTCCCGAGAAATCCGACAGACCTATGTACCTTTGTGCCCCGATACCAAAATTGTTGCTAACACCTGCCTATAGCATCAGGCACATCTTCATCAAGCGACCACTTTGGAGGCACCTCGCCTTTCAAGGTACAAGTTAATTTTGATATTCCTATATTTGAAGGACAGATAGATGTAGAAGCCCTAGAAAAATGGTTAACTCTGCTAGAAGGTTATTTCTCTATTCAAAAAAATTTCGACAAAGAAAAGATCACCTTCACACTCCTTAAAGATATCCCTCATGTCAAACATTGATGGGAAAATTACTGGGAGCAAAGTTCCATAGAGGAGTATGGAATATATGGGGTCGATCCCACTTAGGATTTTTTTGTGGATGCGGTAAAGGAACAATATTACCCTGTTGGAAACTATGAGGACCAGTACATGAGATGGACCACACTGCAACAAGAGAGGGGCCAAGCAGTTCTGGAGTTTACCAATACCTTCCATACCTTGCACACCAAGTTGGGTATGAAACACTCTGAGTGACATTTGGTTCTGAAATACCATGGGGATCTACACAGATACATCCAGACTGAAATGGATTTTCTGGACATCTCATCACTCAGTGTTTCTTATCGATATGTTGTTAAAATTGAGTAGAAATTTAAGCACCAAAAAAAATGGTAATTCGGGTCTGCAAATCCACAACAACCAAATTATGACAAAGACGACCCTAACAAACAGTCTCTTGAAAACCATTCCAAGACATAGGAAAATAAGGGTCATGGGAAGACAAAGAATGACACTGGGAAATGGTGTGATTTCCAAAAAAGCCCCTAGCACAAAACCTATGAATGTCGCTCAAAACAGTCATTGGTGGCCGAGATCAAAGACAAGGAGCCAAACCCTGATTCTGAATTTGATTCTGAAAATACTAGTAAAGGAAAGATCATTGACGTAGACCCCACTTCTATTGTCGCGACCACAACAATTCAACCAGAAGAACCAACAGATCCTAAAGATGGGGAGTGCCTTTTTCATTCATATATGTGGGTGAAGGGGACCCCACTGCATTTATTGTTGATAGTGGAAGACAGAAAAACCTAATCTAATCAGAGGTTGTCAAACAGTTTGGATTGTCGACAACACCACACCCATAGCCATACAACATTGGGTGGCTTCGCCAAGTACAAGATATCTATGTCAGAAAACAATGTTGATTGTCCTACGACATCCAACCCTTCAAGGATGAGGTATTATGTGATGTTGCCCCACTAGATGTCTGTGATGTTCTCTTGGGCCAACCATATATGTGGAACAACCATGTTGTTTATGAGTCTTGACCCCTCAGTGTCATTGTTTCTCTGGGGGGTCATCTCTATAGAATACCAGAGGTAGGTCCAACTACTATTCCAGCTAAAGAGTGTCGCAAGGTAGTATCTCATATTACAAAATTTAGCTTCTTCACAATCTGTTCAAAAGGAGAACAAAAGGACACTGCAACGACTACAGCCTCGCCCGAACCACCTTCTATCCAACAGAAGCAGGTCGACAAGGTTGCATCAAAATGAAAAGATTCCTTCTTCACGTCCTCCTCTCATGTATCTCGACTTGTTGAATAGCCTAAACCTCAACAAGTTCGTGATATACTTCCACAAACTGAGCAGCGTGACGTCTCTAGCAATACAAGCAACTCACCAAGATGCAAATCCAACAAATGCTTTTCCCTCTCCCCCGGGAACTCAATGCAATGGAGACCATTGCTTCCTAAGGAGGGAGTATTGATCCAGGTGGATCTCGCTGGCCACCCACCTTTTCTTACTGGCTCAAAACAGTTTTCTGGCAATTCTGGCAATTTACTATTTTTAGCAAGTTTTAACTTCCCGGGCCATTTTAAGGGGCCTAAATCAAGGTTTTTCAATATTGAGGTTTTAAATGATATACGAAGGAATTATTTAGCCCCCAAAATGAATCTCCTCAATGATACCTTTCCAACGATATATCATATGCCTAAAACGGAGATCATATGCAAAAGTTACGACCTCGGGAAGTTGAGGTACTAACTTACTGAAACAGGGCCCACATGACTTTTGGTACTTCATCTCCTAGGGTTAGGTTTTTGGATGTCTAGGGTTTTTGGAATTCCTTCTTATTGTAAAAGGGCCTTCAGAGCCTCATTGTAATCATCTTCTTGCGAATGCGAGTAGCCATCACATCTCTTCTCAGAGATAAGCTGCCAC
>SNQJ01S0053692.1:59924-71501 GCA_010110895.2 Picea sitchensis
TTATTTGGCTGAGGGCCCATGCAATATGGGAGAAACCCAACACGAACCTGCGGTAGAAATTAGCAAGTCCCAAGAAGATCTGAAGCTCAATGAGTGTTGTTGGGGCTGGCTAGTCATGGATGACTTGGATCTTGTCTGGATCCACATGTATACCATGCTGATCAATGATGTATCCTAGGTAATGTACCTTGTCCATGTCGAAGGAGCATTTTTCCAGGTTGGCGTATAGCTTGTGCTACCGCAGGGTGTGTAGAACCTGTTGAATATGTTGCAAGTGTTAGGCCAAAGTCTTGTTGTAAATTATAATGTCATCCAAATACACCACTACAAAATTATTGGTGAATGGTCATCGGATATTGTCCATCATCCTCATGAAAGTGGATGGAGCATTTGTCAAACCAAAGGGCATGACCAACCATTCAAAAATTCCTTCCCTTGACTTGAAGGTGGTCTTCCAAACATCTGTCTGTTCTATCGGGACTTGGTGGTAGCCAGACTTCAGATCAATCTTACTGAAGTATTTGGCCCCCGTGTGTTGATCAAGGAGGTAATCAATTCGGGGAATCGGGTATTGGTTTCTGATAGTGATTTTATTCAGATCCCGGTAATCAATACAGAGACGCCAGGTTCCATCTTTCTTCTGTACCAGCATGATTGGGCTCCCACAAGGTGATGAGATAGGGAATATGTGCCCCTTGTGGAGAAGTTCTTGGATTTGTCACTTGATTTACTCATTCTCTAACAAAGAGTGACAATAGATTGGCCCATTGGGGAGCGATGTGTCGGGGGTCAGAAAAATGGGGTGCTTGACCTGACAGTGCAGAGGTACCCCTGTAGGTGAGGAGAATATATATGAGTATTCTTCCATGACCTTATTTACCTGCTTCTGGTGTGTGGAGAGGTCAGCCATAGATACCCTAGATGTGGCAACGATATTTCACTTATTCTAAGTGAGAATCATGAAGAAGACAAACTTCCCCTTCTGAGAGATGACCTTCCTGCATTGTTTAGTAGAGATCAAGGAAATAACACTAGGTGGGACTACCTTAGGTATCCTATACAATTTCCTGTTCAAAGTAATAATAACACTACGAGGCCTAGACTCATATACAACATGATGTTTCCATAATTAAGGTTGGCCCAAAATAACATCACAAACATCGAGAGGAGAAACATCACACAATACCTCGTCTTTGAAGGGATTGATGTCGTACGACAGTTGACACTATTGGTTGACACGGAGATCGTTTCCTTGGCAGAGCCATCCACTGGTGTAGGGTTGTGGGTGCGACATTGTTGGCAAGGCCTGCTACTTGATGACCTATGATGAGATGAGGTTCTTCTGGCTACCGCTATCAATGATGAAGTGAAGTGGGGTTCCTTTTATCCACATCTATGAATGGAAGAGACACTCTCCTTCTTCAGGCTCGTCTGGTTCACCAGGCTGGAGCTTGGTGGTAACAAAGATGACACTAGGTTCCACGTCAAATATCCTTCTTCCCCTTTCTAGTTCTGTCTCAGAGTCAGAATCCACATTTGATTTAGAGGCTTTCACATCGAACACCAATGACTGCTTTGAGTGGCAGTCAATAGTGTTATGCCAAGGGCTCTTATGGAAGTCGCACCAATTCCCGGTATCTTTCTTTGTCTTTCTGGTGTCCTTCTTTGCTTTCAGCTTGTACTGGTTTTCCAGATACTATTCATATATTATTTTTCCTTTGTTCAATTGGTTGGGGCCTCCCTTTCCTGGATTTTGTTGTGAGAGGTTCCCAAGCCCAAATTGCCGCGTCTTTTGTTTGAGCTTTTGCTCAATTTTGACGACATATCGGTAAGCCCCTCCCAAGGATGAGATGTCCATAAATTCCATTTTGGTTTGGATGTATCTATGCAGAGCACCGCGATACTTGAGCACTAGATGTTGCTTTGAATATTTGATACTGAACTTGGTGCGCAAGGTATGGAAGATATTTGTGAAATCTAGCATTGCTTGGTCTCTTTCTTGCTGCAGTGTGGTCCATTTAGTATACAGGTCATCATAACTTTCGACATGGTTGTATTGTTCCTTAATAACATCCCTGAAGAATTCCCAGGTAGCCATGGCTGAAAATAATGAGGTTTCCTCTATTTTCTTTTACTCACAGAAAGTTTCCCACTAATCTTTGACATGGGGAATGACTTTGAGGAGCGCAAAAGTAATCTTTTCTCTATTCAAAAGTTTATGAACAGAAAAATACCCTTATAGTAGATTCAACCACTTGTCTATAGCATCTATATCTATCTAACCTTCAAATATAGGAATATCAAAGTTTATTTGTACCTTGAAGGCGGCGGTGCCTCCGTTTGAAGAAGATGTGTCGCCTGTTGGTAGCCACCGAATTATTTGCGCAAAACTATATATCATCTCGTTCCTCTGTTGCAGACGGATTCATCAATCAATAGTTTGAAAGGATCTCTTGTCCCATCATCTTTATTTTCTCCTACCATGGGAGGTCACTTGGGCATGTGAGAGCTTCTATCCTCAAGAGAAACAAGCTCGAGACCCAACTCTTTGTACTCTGACCTCGTTGGGGACATGCATTAAGACGACAAGGAGAAGACCGCTCTTATACCACTGATCCGAATTTTATGAGTAGAACGAAATGAATACATATTATTAACATGTGCTTAACAAAAAATAACAGAGATATAGTAAAACTGGTTTTCTATTCAATAACGAAATAAGCTAAAACTATAAAATGTAGTGGAAACAAGCTTGTTGGAATGGTGGCAGGTTATCTCTGAGAAGAGATGTGACAACAACGCACATTCACAAGAAGAAGGTTACAATGAGGCTCTGAAAGAATTTTTACAATAATTAAGAATGTCGAAAACCCTAGGCATCCAAAAACCTAACCCTAGGAGATGAAGCGCCAAAAGTCATGTGGCCCTCGTTTGGGGAAGTTAGTACATCAACTTCCCAAGGTCATACATTTTGCATACGATCTTCGTTTTAGGCATGTGATAGCCTGTTGGAAAGGTATCGTCAAGGAGATTCATTTTGGGGGCTCATTTTGAGGAGATTGATAACAAAAAAACCTTCATTTAGGCCCTCAAAATGGCCCTAGAAGTTAAAATTACTAAAAATAGTAAATTGCCAAAATTGTCAGAAAACTATTTTGAGCCAGTTGGAAAAGGTGGGTGGTCACCGATATCCATTTGGATCAACCCTCCTGGAAGTTGCGTCTCATCACCATCTCACATATCATGGAGGTTATTGCTTCCTTTATCTTCCCTTCTGGTCAACTTTGGTTTATGAAAATGCGTCGGTTCCTTTCCTTCCATATCGACCATATGAACATTCCTGGGGTGAGGGTCGAGTAGAGGTTCACCTTTTCTTGGTCGCTATAGTTTTCTCTCCAGATCTTGATTGTTGCAGATATGTTACCACACATCCTGTTGGACTGGTGGAAGATACTTGATGCCTAGTCCCATAGTTTCATAGTGTAGGCACAATTGTCAAGGAGATGGTTGGTTGTTTCTTCCTAAGTTTGACAAAGATGACATCTTGACGGACTGGTGAAACCTCTTTTCCTTAGTTTATCCAAAGTTAGGATGTAGTTGTGTAATATTATCCACTAGAATATATTAATCTTTGGCCATTGGGGGTTTTTCCAGGTCTTATCCCATTGTTGCGCCAGGTCATCTTGGTATGGGTCCATCTTATAGTGCCAAACTTATTTTATGTTGAATTCCCCTCTGTCCTTTTTTCCCCACCTCAACTAGTCCTTTCCTTTCGTGATTGTTATTTTCTATCTGCCCAGTTCCTCCTCCACATATTTTATTGTTGTTGTGGGTATCTCATTGTTCTAAGGGTTAATCTTGTCCCATATTCTCCATTTGTTGTGGTTCGTTCCCTGCTGCCAGTATTGATAGACATTGGTTTTTCCTTGTGTGATGAGGTCCTGTTGTAGTATCCCTTTGTCCTGGTTTTCCATCTTTGGTTCTTGCTACCAAGCATTCTCCCATAATCTGGTTGTTCTTTCATTCCTAATTTCCCAAAATCTATGTATATGAATCCATACTTTGTTGCACCAGGCTAGCTTCCAAATGGTTGAGCCTTCCGTAGTTCATCCAAAGCAGATTTTGTCCTGGTCACGGGTGTCCGGTGTGTACTTTTCCTTCCATAATTTTACCTAGGGTGTTGTAGTTTCTCTGACCCACAACCACTAGAGTTTCACCCCATATGCATTGTTGGTCATTTGTGGATCTTGTAGTCCCAAGCCTCCTTTTCTTTTTGGCCTGTAGACTTTCTCCCAGGCCACTAGGGCCCATTTTTTCTTTGTTTCGACACCTTTCCACAAGAATTCCCTCTGGATGGCTTTGATTTTTTGTAGGATCCCCTCAGGAGTGGGGAAGAATGACTTCATAAAGGTTGGGATGGCTTGTAAAACAGTTTTGGTTAGGATCAATGTGCTAGATAGGTTAAGGGATCTATATGTCCAGTCTTTTACCCGCTCCTGTAACCTGTTTATTACTCCTTCCCAAGTTGACAACTTATAAAATTTGTCTTTCAAAGGAACCCCCAAATACTTGGTTGGAAGTTTTTTCCGTTCAAATCCTAGATTGTTGGTCAAATTCCTTTGAATAATTGGATTGGTATTAAAGAAAAAGATCAGCGACTTGGAGTGTTTGATCTCAGTGCCCGAGGCTTCCCCAAAATCTTCTAGGATTCGTTTGTAGGCTTTAGCTTCCTTGACCGTGGGTATGTCGTGGAGTAGTGTATCATCCACAAACTGTTAGTGAGTTGAAGTAGGGAAGTTTTCGAAAGGTTTGAGCTTTGTTATTTCTCTAGTTGTTGTTGTGTTCTTTATGCTCTAGCTGAGGCCTTCCATCATCAGAATGAATAGGAAAGGAGACAACAAATCTCCCTGTTTGATCCCTCTCGTGGGGCATAAAGGTTTGGTCGGGGCTCCTTTGATTAGTAGTGAGTAGCTTTTTGTGGATAATAAACTGACAATCCACCTGATATAATGATGGGTAAAACCAAAGGCTTCCAGGGTCTTGATCATATAATGCCAGCTAATTTTGTCATAAGCTTTTTCTAGGTCCAGTTGTATTAACATTCCCCCTTTTTTCTGGAGTTTAAAGGTGTGAATGATCTCATGGGCCTGGATGATGTTGTCCATTATTTGTCTACCTTCCATGAAGCCTGCCTGTTCTTGTGAGATCAGTGAGTGTAGGAGGGGTTTCAATATATTTTCTATGAATTTTGAGATGATCTTGTATATCACATTACAAAGTGCTATGGGTTTGTACTGGTCCAGGGTTAGGGATTCATTTTATTTGGGGATTAGGGTGATCATGGTTTTGTTTAGTGATTTAAGGATGGAGGCAAACCTTCTAGAGTCCTCTACTACCTTACAGATGTCATGTCTGAAGATTTCCCAGTAGGCTTTGAAGAATTCCACAGTGAAGCCATATGGACCTGGTGCTTTCCCACTAGGCATTACTTGGAGAGATTGGTCCACCTCTTTCGTGGTGATAGGTTTATTCAAGAAGATGTTTTGTTCCTTGGTAACCAAGTGTGGTATATTCTAGTTTATCCACTGAATGGCCTTCAATCTGTCTTGATGCAGTTCTTGGGCTACCTATGGAGGTGTCTAACCATAGTGCTTTCGATCTCCTGATGTCACTCACGCTCGATTCCATCTTGGTCCTTGATCTTCAGGATTTTGTTATGGGATCTTCTGGCCATGGTTGTTGTATGGAAGAAATTGGTGTTCTTCTCTCCTTCCTTTAGCCAACAGATACGTGATTTCTAATGTCATAGTTTTTCCTCCTTCTAGCATCGCACATCCCACTCTTGGGTCATTTGGAGCTCTTCCTTTTTCAGGTCCTACGTATAGCCTTCCCGCATGCAAGTTTCTTGAAGTTTTTTCATTTCTTCTTCGATGTTGTTTTTCTCTGTGTTTATATTCCCGAAGATATCCCTGTTCCATACCTTGAGTTTATTTTTTATGTATTTAAGTTTCTTGTCTAGCTTGAACATCCTAGTCCCTTGCTCTGGTTTCTCCTCCCTCCACTACTATTTGATTTTTTCCTTGAAAGTCGGGTGATCAATCCATAATTTCTCGAATTTGAAGGGTCTTTTCTTAGGTGCTATTTCGAAGCCTACTTCAAGTTGCACTGGCCATTGATCAGATGCACCCCAGGGTGGGATGTTGTAATCTAAAGTTAATCCCTGCATAATGATTGAATTTGATATAAGGAATCAGTTGAGTCTTGTAGCTACCTGAAACTGGTTCCTCTGTTTATTGTTCCAGGTGAATTGGCCATTCTTAGTTTGGATATCTACCATATCCACTCTGTCTATAAAATTTGAAAATTCCTTTGCATCTTGATCCAGTCTTCTAATACCACCCTTATTTTCCGCAAGGGAGGTGATAATGTTGAAGTCCCCTGCAAGGATCCAGTGGAGGTTGGTGGATCGGCCCTTTATATCTTCTAGGTATCAGATCATTCCTTTATTTTCCTCTGTCCCATGGGGCCCATACACATTTTTGCAAAGAATCTCCTCAGTGTTTCCTATGATTTTCATGTGCACTGTTAGGGTGTGCCTGGTTTCTTTGGCTGCTATTAAATTTAGGATTTGTGCATTCCACAATGTGAGTATGTCTCCTGACCTTTGGTGGTCTTCGATGGCTACCATATTGTACTTCCGCCAATGTTGTTTACTAATTGATTCCATTATGTTTGTAGTACATTTCGTCTCTTGAATAAAAGAGAGATCCGATTACTCCTGCTTCAGTTTATTCCTAAGGATTATTTGTTTTCTTGGGTTGTTTTGGCCTCTTATATTCCAATTTATAACCTTCATTTAAACATGTGGGGGAGAGTGGGGAAAGAGTTTCTTGATATTACCCGAGTTTATCAGTAGTGCTCCCAGCTCCTATAGTGCTACATTGTTTGATTTCCTTCCTTTTTTCCTCCTCGTTTGTTTGGGTGATAGCTGCAATTGTCCCTCACCGACTTTCACTCCTAGGTGTCCTATCTCCCTGTGTGTGCATTTTTGTCCTCTATCTTTGGCTTCCTCCCCTAGGAGGAATAGGTATTGGATGTGGTTGATTTGCTCTGTTGGTACGTTGTCGACTCCCTCCCTTTTCCATTGTTCTAATATGTGTGGAAGGTCTATTCCTTCCCTTTCCACTAGGTCTCTAAGATTGGGGTCTTATGTACCTACTTAGCTCATGGTCATTTCTGCATCTCCCTCTACATATTGCATGGCGGTGTTGTCATCTTTTGTTTCTTCATCCATCGGGGTTGTGAAACTCCCCTGAGTTGTTGTATTGTTTGGTTGTTGGGTGGGCTCTTATGTTGCTTGGTCTTTGACTTCTGGTGCTTTTGCTAAGTCCTTGTCTTATATTGTCCCTTTGTTTGTTTGGTCCCTTCCTTCCATTGTATTCTAGGTCTCCTGGGTATTTCCTGTCGAGGTTTTATTTTTATTTTTATTAGCTCTGTTCCTGGGGTTCGGAGTTATAAACCCTTCCTCGTCTTGCTGAGTTTTGGGATTTGCCACTTCCTACTTTTTGTTTAGAGGGCACTCTTGGATCAAATGTCCATGTTCATGGCATCTTCTGCATCTAAAGGGGATCTGTTCGTAATCTATATTTTGGACCCACTCCTCATCCCTGAAGTCCAAACTTATGGATTCTAGGAGTGCTCCAGAAACGTCCATCTCTATGCAAATTCTTGCATATGATGTGTATCTTCCTTTTAGGGTAGCTTCTGAGGTCTTCACATATTTCCCCAATTTTTTTCCTATAGCTTCAAAGGTAGAGGGAAACCAGTAGTCTAGGGGTAGGGAATATAATCTAAGCCAGAATGGTACCTTTTTGAAAGTTTATTTCTTCTAGGAGAAGTTTTCTTTCTAGGGTTTCATGTAGAGTCTCGTTGAGGTGTGGAAGTATGGGCCTCCCTCGAAGACTCTATCCCTGTCCTCTAGGTTGATAAAGACTATTGTGAAGAAACTCTTTGAAATGAGGTGGAGCTCCACTTCTCCATTAGGCTTCCAGTGATATTTAATCCAGTTACGCAGAGTTCTTTCTATGGGCCATAACCCCATAAATTTGCATATGAGCGCATGCATCTTCATTTGGTCCCTATAGAGTTGTGTTTGTGGGTACTGTAATACCACCTTGGGTATCATTGTTGTTTTGGGCTTGCAGGGGTTGCGCCCCTCAATCCCATTAGCCTTTGCGATCTCTTGCGCCTCTTTCTGAGCTTCCTTAGCGACTTCCTCCATGGTCTCATTTTTGTCACGACTTCTCTCTTGATTCTTCCCTAGGTCTGATCCCTAGGTTCATGTCGCCAGTGCCTTGAAAACTCCGTTGCTTGGCCCTTTTTCTTTGTTCACCACTACCTGTTTGTATGAGGGGGTCCCCTTGCCCCCCCTTACTACTCATGTTGCTCTCTGCTATGGTCGCGGCTATCAAACCCTAGCTCACCGCAACAAGCAAAACCTAGCTCCTAACTTAGATGTAAGGTACATTACCGTGAGTGACAATATTGTTGAGATATTATCCTTATTATTATTGAAAGGAAGTAAAACTAATTATAAGGCTATAAATTATTAAAAAAAATATAAATTTAAAAAAACAAAACATTAAATTATGAAAAGCATATTATCCTTATTATTATTGAAAGGAAGTCAAATTAATTATAAGGCTATAAAATACTTAAAAAAAAATAACAAATCTTAAAAGTAGCTTGAAAAAGTTAAATTAAATTTTTACTCTAATTTAAAAAGATAAAATTAAGTTTTGAATTTTTAAAGATAAAATTACGTTTTGAATTTTTACTTTAACTTACAAAAAGATGAAGTCCACTACATTTGAGGGATTTTTTTAAATTAAAATTAAATACATAACATTATTAATATTATTTCTTTAAAACTATTTTTCGTATTAGCACTTTTTAAATATTACATCAATTATAACCTAAGAACTTAAAAAAAGAAGTATACTATTAGTGTTATTTCACACTAAGTTATTATGATGACGACGTATTAAATATTAAATAATATTGATTTACTTTATTATTAAACTAATATTACCAAACCCTAACACATTAATACTAATTTTACAATTAATAGTGTTATTCTATGGATTTTCTTTGACACTATTATTTATATTAGTACTCTTAATAATATTAATAATCATATTACCATTAATTATAACATTATTAAAACTTTCAAATATACAAATTTTATTCATATAAATTTTGAATAACATTATCAAATTTGATTTTTTCTAACAATGGTATTTTATTTTTCAAAAAAAATATAAGGTATATTTTTTTTTGTCCATGTTGAGTTTCTGAATTATGGAAATTCTTGTATTAATTTAATAACGTCAACATATGCCTTACAATGTCTTTTGTTCATGAAAGTTAAGTGTGTCTCAACATGATCAACATGATTTATTTTTTTAAGATCATAGATATCGGTCTCCTCTATTGTCTCATATAACTCATTTGAGAAATGGTTAAGCGGACAAAACATTATAGCACAAATAAGAGATGTATGTATTATAAGATTTTGATATATGCCAGGACAAAAACAGATAAAAAATAGTAAACAATATTGATTTAAAAAAAAAGAAAAAATTGTAGTGAAATCTACATAGCCGATTTTATCTATGTTTATAGTTTCATCAACAAATTAATTGTTTAGACTATAGAAAAATAATTTCAAAGACAAATATAGAGCGGGGTATTCACAAAAATGGAGGTTTTATAAATTTTCAAAACGAACCATTAGGTTTGTCATCCCAAACCTAAGTTCAAGCCAACCAAGTCAACACACATGTTGTCAATCCTACCCAAAAAAAATTGAATTAAAAAGAATGCGTGCACATTCTTAGGAGCACACACACACTCTAGGAGCGCGCACATGTTCTTAATAATGCACACACATTCCTCATAACATGTACATGCTCTTATATTTTATTACTCTCCCTCTCTAGCCCCCTCTCTATCTCTCTCTCACTCTACATCTCTACCCTTATGTCTATCTCCCTCTCTCTTCCTCACACAACTATACATGGTAAGACCTAGAAATGGCAAGACATAGACATCACAAGGCATGGAAATACCTAGACATAGACCTTGCCTTAACATGCCTTAGACTCTCACACCAACTCCCTCTTTATCCCCCCCTCTTCTAGTCTTTCTCTCTCTCTCCCTATTCCCCTTTGTCCCTCCCTCCCCTCTCTCTTCCACCTCTCTCCCACCCTTTCTCTCTCTCATAATTGTTAGTCTTAGTCTCACTCTCTCAACCCCTCTTTCTCTCTAGATTCCCCCTCTCTATCTCCCTCTGTATCCCCCCCTTTATCTCACTATTTCTCTACCCCCATTCTATGTCTCTCTCTCTCATATTCCCTTCCTCTCGCTATCCCTCTCTCTATCCCCCTCTCTGTCTCCCTCTCACATTCTCTCTCTACCCCTCCTTTTTTTTCTTTCTCTCTCCCCCTCTCACACTCTCATGGAATTTCTCTCTGCCCCCCCCTCCTTCTCTCTCTCACCCTCCCTCCAACTATGTCTCCTCTATCTCTCCTACATCTACCCCTCTCTCCTACATTTACGTCTCTCCCTCTCACACTCTCACACACTCCATCTACTTCCCTTATATGCTTTTCTCTTACTCCCTCCCACACTCTTTCACACACACTTTATATCCCCCTCTATGTATTCCTCTCTCTCCCTTCCACACTTTAACACACTCACTCTCCACCTCCCCTCTTTGTCTTCCCCTCTCTCCCTTCGACACTCTCATACACACACTTTCTATTCCCCATCTATGTCTGCCTCTCTCTCCCTCCCACACTCTAACACACTCAATATCGATGTCCCCTCTTTCTATACCTCTCTCTCCCTCCCACACTCTTGCACACACACTTTCTATCCCCCCTCTATGTATTCCTCTCTCTCCTTACCACACTCTAACACACTCACTCACTACCTCCCCTCATTGTCTACCTATCTCTCCCTCCCACACTCTAAAACACTCACTCTCTACCTCCCCTCTTTTTCTTCCTCTCTCTCCCTCCCACACTATTGCACACACACTTTCTATCCCCCCTATATGTCTTCCTCTCTCTCCCTCCCGCACTCTAACATAGTCACTTTCTACCTCCCTTCTTTGTCTTCTTCTCTCTCCCTCCCACACTCTCACACACTAGAAAGAGTGGTTCATTGCAAGGAAAGGAATGTTAAGGTAAGAAATTCCATTGACCTATACCTAAAAAGGAATTTCAAGACCTAGACCTAGACCTAAAAAGGAATTTCAAGACCTAGACCTAGACCTATACCTTGCCTCGCCATGCCTCACACTCTCACATCCACTCCCTCTCTATATCCCCCCTTTTCGACTCTCTCCCTCTCTCTCTCTCTCCCCCTCCATATATTTCTCTCCCTCCTCCCTTCCTCTCTTTCTCTCCCTCCCTCCCTCTCTCTCCCCCCCTCCCTCCTTCCCTCATCCTCTCTCTCTCTCTCTCTCTCTCACTCCTTGTTGTTAGTATCACTCTCTCTCTCTCTCTCTCT
>SNQJ01S0053693.1:11029-26056 GCA_010110895.2 Picea sitchensis
TCTCTGGAAATCGTGTGTGGCCCCTTTACTCCATATGTGAGTCTGGTCGGCAAGCTATCGTCAGCCTGCATCATCAACAATCATGTCAGAAATGTCAACATCATATCATCGAATCAAATGAAATATCACAGTAAATAAATCAACTCAAAAGCACACTCCCTGACTCAATCCGGAGTCCAAGGGGTTCCACCGATGCCTCTGCATCCTCCAGGTCAAAAACCCTGCACACTCAATAAAACTGAGTCAATAGCTCTTGTCTACATCAAATAGTAAAACATCATGTCGTCTGTCAATCACCTCATAATCAAGTATAAATGGTTTAACATCACAAAAGTCCAGATCACTTGCGAGCAAGTGTCCTCAAAAATAAGTTTTCTCAGTGCGCCAGAGCGGGATGTTACAGTTTTGAAATTCACAAGTAATGTTAAAAAGGTCTTTGGAGCCTCATTGTAATCATTATTCTCAGACAGATGTGCATAGCAGCCACATCTCTTCTCAGAGATAACTACCACCATTCAAGAAAGTGTTTGAGTTCTACAGTTTTACAGTTTCAACATATTTCATTTATTCAATAGAAGATATTGTTCACTGGATATTTGTGTTGTTCTTCATATCTCTATGTTTATTGTATTCAGTTTGCTAATCAGTTCGTTCTGCTCCTAAGTCTAGATCACTGCTGCAACCACCAATATAGTAGGATGCCCTTCAAGTACATGGTTCATTCAACTTCTTGATGAACTCCCCCTAAATTTAAAAACCATGGTTTCTAGGCACCTCTGAGAGTCCACAACCAACATAGTCCACTCATAGAGCATCCATCTAATCATATGCCCACTCCTCCAAGTGTCAAAGAACTCTATAATAGAGGTTTTTGCACTACAAATCATTAGGGATACATGAAAAAGGGGTATGCATGCATATTTAGGTCTTACAATGATACGTCCTTTACATGCTACATAGATACAAGTACATACATTACATACTCCATCACATGGAGATATCGTGTACTAGCTCAAAATGTCAAGGACCAATACATCAAATTAAAACATGACATCATAGACTTGCTATAAAACAAAGTGTGACTCACATTACCATATGGCCAGGTTTGTTTTATTCAACACAACTCACACAATTTACCTTGTTTGTCCGCAATCATTTCACTTATGTTGCTTTCACACAACTACCATTATCATCAACTTTCCTTGGACTAAACTCTCTGTTGTATCTAGAACAGCAACTTTGTTCTTCCTTCTTACCATTCCAAGTCAAACTTGTGTCTGTCATCAAACTGTGGTTTCTCTACCATGAACAATGCAACTCGCTTCCATATCATAAGAAAAAAATGTTTATGCTCCTCCATTCACCTATAGATTTGTTATCTTGAACACATACTAGTTGGGAACCAACTGTACCTTTGGGCCAAACATTGATACCGTGACTGTAAATATTGAGCAACTAGCCATCCTATGGAGATATTTCCATCTACCAAGACACTTATGCACATAACCACGATGTTCGTCAGTTCTCTAGGAAAATAGTTTAGATACGAGATGTATTTGAGTCAATCTTACACCATGACCTCTTATGCCATGAAAGGAAATGAGACACACAAACCAAAAATGTGATGAAAATATCTCAACCTTACACCAATATAAGAGCATCTAGTTGGAGAGAATTGTGAGATCCAACTAGACCTAACAACCTTCTATAAAATATAAAACTGAATCTAAATAGAGATAAACTCTACTTAATCATGACTAATATTAACAATAATAACCACTCACACCTAAGACAATTGTGTATTGTAACAAAAAAAAATGATAAATAAATTGTCATAACGTTACATTTTTTTGCAATGAAGGTAAATTTAAAATATTTCGATGAAACGAAGACAATCATGCGGAGGACGACAGAATTTTAATATATTTGGACTCTCTATACAATGGCAACGACGACTCACGGATTAACATAAATCTCATCGACAATCATTGATTGCGTTGCTGTTGCGAAGGTACTGTCGAGTTTACTGAGCAGTCGACATCCATCCACTGCCATTGCTATTTAGTTATACCCACTTTCTGTCATGAAGACCGCCGGGGATTTATGCGATCTGTGATGTTCGGTGGCGACTGAGACTTTGAGTGCGACGTGATGGGAACACGTCATGTCATGTGCCTGCCTTTGTACTATTTCTTTCTGACTTTCAGCTCGGAGTTTCTCACTAACGATTGACACTACATTTAACAGACTTTTTATTTATTTTGTCTTATATGCACTTGGTGGATTCTCAGCACTTATCTGGTAACATCCACCAACCTTTTATTTATTTCTTATTATCATTTAAGATTTTTCTTATTATATATTTACACATTTTTAATATATATATTCGAATTTAAAAATACAATAAAAATTTGTTGTATTTCAACATACATATATCTTTTCAATATATTCATGAATTTGGAAACATGTTTATAATATATGTCAAATTAATGCACTTCATCAAATACTGAATCTAGGATCACTTTGTTTTATAAAATTAAGTCACTTTTTAAACCTTTAATCACAATTTTTCATACACTTCATCCAATACCGAATCTTTGATCACTTCTTTTGATCACTTCTTTTTATAAATCACATCTTTTAAGCCTTTAATCACATGAAACATGAGTTGTTTTTCTATATTTTCATAAATGTTTATGAAGTTTGATGATGGTTATGAAATTATATTTGGTTTATCAACTTTAAAAAATTATTTGGATTTTTTTTTAAAATTATTTCTAAGATCAACATAATTTGTTTCTAAGGTTTAAATCTATTGAAGTTAGATTTGGTTTATCAATTTTAAGAAAAGGATTATTTAGATTTCTTTAAAAAATTATTTCTAAGATTAACACAATTTATTTTTAAAATTTAAATTGTGACAAATATTTTAAAATTGTAATCTGATAAGGGTATCGACATCCAATTTCATTTCATTATATAACTCAAGAAAAATTTGTTCTGGTTCACTTCATTAAATATTAAATCTTTTAATCACTTTTTTTTATAAAATTGAGTAGCATCTTTCATTCATCTTGTCTCAATATTTTTAAAATGCATCTATATATGAGCATGCTCACATATATGTTGAGAAAGTTTTTATATCTTAATAAGATTTAAAATAATTCAAAAATAAACAAATTAATAAAAATACATTTATATTTATATAATATTTCAATGTATATATATAGTTTTGTTGTATTTCAATGTACATATATATTTTCAGTATATTGATGAACTTGGAAAACATGTTTATATTATAAGGCAAATTAATGCACTTCATCAAATAATGAATCTTCGATCACTTTGTTTTATAAAATTCATTCGCATCTTTGAAACCTTTAATCACAGTTTTTAAAATACATCCTTATAATGAATCTTCGATCACTTTGTTTTATAAAACTCAGTCACATCTTTGAAACCTTTAATCACACATTTTAAAATACATCCTTATAAATGTTGAGGAAGTTTTTATATCTTAATAAGATTTAAAATAATTGAGAGATATAAATAAATTAATAAAAATAAATTTATATTTATATAGTATAAAATTTAATTATTTTAGTGGACTAGTTCAAATGTTTTTAATACTTCCAGTTTATGTTTTTAATACTTCAAGTTTTATATAAAAGGTTTATGGTTGATTTTTTAATCACAAATTTTAAAATGCGTCTTTAAAAATGTTGAGGAAGTTTTTCAGTTTTATGTAAAAGGTTTATGGTTGATTTTTTAATCACAAATTTTAAAATGCGTCCTTATAAATGTTGAGGAAGTTTTTATATATTATAAGATTTAAAATAATTGAGAGATATAAATAAATTAATAAAAATAAAATTATAGTATAAAATTTGATTATTTTAGTTGACTAGTTCAAATGTTTTTAATACTTCCAGTTTTATGTAAAAGGTTTATGGTTGATTTTTTGGTTTCATTACCTCCTTTGCATGTTTTAGTGGATATGCTTATTGGATAAAGTGTTACAATCAATGTTAACTAATTTACACAAGATACTATCACAAATCCAAAGTAATCTCTAAACTATTCCTATAAAAAAATTCTTAAAAAGAAAATAACATATATATCAAATAAACAAAAGTTAAGACAATTCTATTACATATAATCTTCCCTCCAAAGAATAAGCAACTGATAAAAGAATAATATTCATGTATTACTTCATATTTCATCCATTTTCATGATACAAATAATAAATAACCTACAAAATAACAATTTTGCATTACCCTATCTTGTCAGACAGTTGGCTTAAGTTGATGGATAGTTGGTATGGATTGTTGGTTGTCATTGATGTCAACCATTAGAGAGTGATATTGTAGATTGATGTCAACCCTTGGAGAAAGTCCAGTAGCGAATTTTGATAGCACAAAGGTTTGGGTAATGGACCCAAGTTTGTTTGATGTATACTGGTATGAGTTTTGATATATTTGCATGTAAGACTATTCTAGATGGATAGTACATCTCATGTCATTTCTGGTGGTATGTGGAACATCACATAACTCCTCACTGTTTGAGAGTTATGGCCTTACGAATTTGGAGGACCCTCATACATTGGCTTGAAGCCCCAAAAGGTCAAAGTAGTCAAAGTGATTTAAGAGATTTTAGAAGGTAAATAATAAAGTGAAGTGATGAGTGTACTATAATTCAAAGTGAATACAAAATAAATTATTTAAATAATAGAGTTAATGGATAAATTAGAAGTGGGTTAACCCTAAAATAAGGAAAGTGGGCTAAGATGGTTAAAAGGTAACCCCTTGAGGAAGCTACATGAAAGTATAAATAAGAGGCAAGGCTCTCTCATTTTAATCACACTT
This sequence comes from Picea sitchensis, assembly GCA_010110895.2. Classification (NCBI taxonomy): domain Eukaryota; kingdom Viridiplantae; phylum Streptophyta; class Pinopsida; order Pinales; family Pinaceae; genus Picea; species Picea sitchensis. The sequence goes on from SNQJ01S0053693.1 coordinate 15,895, forward strand.
GAGCATATTGAATATCTACAGGTGATTGAGGTAACCAAAGGATATCTAAGCTGAATTTCAAAGGGAAGGTGAAGTAAAGAAGACCGAAATTCAAGGGAGGGTAAATTATTTTGATGATGCTTTCTAAGGTTGATTACAGGTTGAGGTATAGGTTGATGCATGGTTGATACATGGTTCAGGTTATTGGTACATTTTGTTTGGTGCAGGCTTATTGATACAAGTTTACACTGGTATATCTCACAGTGATAGTGTGACAACGGTTCCATCATTCTACTTATACGTCAGGACAGTTGGACAGGGAAAGGACAGGTGGTTGTATCCACCTTCTGGTTGTAGCCGAAGAATATAGGGTGTTGTAGCCTCCTTCTGGTGGTAGCCAAAGAATTGGGGAGTTGGAGCTTCCCTCGGGTTGTAGCCTGAGAAACTAGGGGGTTGGAGCCTCCTTCTAGTTGCAACTAGAAAACAAAGGAAGTTTGTTCTTCCAATGAATGTAATTCTTCATGACATATAAGAAAAAATATTATGTGGTTTTCTCCCACTTTGGATTTCCACGTAAAAACATTGGTGTACTATGTATCTGTATGATTGTTCATTTGTTCATTGTTTATTTACTTTGCAAATATTTGATGATAATGCTACATTGATATAACACTTGCATTATATGGTTAAAAAGGATTAGATTGATCTATTATTAATTCACCCCCCCTCTTAGTAATCCAACAATTGGTATCAGAGCGGGTTCCTTTAGAAACCAGTTTAACCACTGAAAGGTAGAACATGGAGAGAAACAACATGTATAAAAATGGAATACCACAGTTTGATGGACAGAAGTATGCCTTTTGGAGCATAAGGATGAAGACATATATACAACCACAGGGATTTGAAATTTGGCAATCAATTGTAGATGGATACATAGCACCAATAGTTCCGCCGACAAATGAAAAATCTATGAAACTCATTCAGAATAATTCCAAAGCCACAAATGCACTTTTGAATGGTCTTGGAGAATCAATATTCACCAAAGTTGCACATTGTAAATCCACCAAAGATATTTGGTACAAACTTCGAAATATTTATGAAGAAGATTCAAAAGTCAAAGAAGCAAAGCTTCAAACTTACAGAGGTCAATTCGAATAACTAAAGATGAAGGAAGATGAGAACATTGCAGATTACATTTTATGAGTCGATAAAACAGTGAATGCAATCTTGAGATTGGGAGAATAAATCAAAGAATCTGCAATTGTTCAAAAAGTACTAAGATCTCTTCCTATGAGATTTGACCCTAAGATATCAACACTAGAAGAAATAACATATCTAAACTCAATAAGCATGGACGAACTACATGGAATCTTCACAGCATATGAAATGAGAACTGATCAGGAAAATCTAGATATAAAATAAGTAGCCTTCAAAGCATCCAAAAGGTCAAAGCAAAAGGAAAAGCAAAAAGAAAAAGAACATAGCAACAACAATGACGTCTCAGAAGATGATAAATAAGTGGCCAACTTTTTCAGAAGATTGAACAAGGGAACCAACGACAGGTATAGAGGTAAGCTTCCTTTGATTTGTTTAAATTGTGATGGTATTGGTCATTTTGATAAACAAAATGTCCTCATAAGAAAAAGAGAAATGATGAAGGTTACTCAAATAGCAAACAAACATATAAAGGAAAAAGAACCACCAATAATTTTTTCAAGAAAAGCTTATGCATCAAAGAAGACGTCTCATCATCATCAGATGATGAAGTTAGTGACAGTGAGACAAAAAGAATTTTATTCATGGCAGTAGAAGACTCTGATAAAGAAGACTCCGAAGAAGAATATGAAGAGGCAGAAGTTGACTACCGAGAAGAATTGTTGTGTTCCATAGAATTTATCAGAAGATAAAAGAAGAAAAAAAAGAAACTACAAGCGAAACTAGACAAGAAAGAAGACACTCGGGAACTAGAACAAATGATCCCAAATTTGAAGGTTCAAATTGAAGAATATAAAATAATTGAAGAAGCACTCAAAGAACATCTAGAAGGAAGAGACAAGATCATTGGAATTTTGGAAGCATAAATTGTCACATTAAGAAATGATCTTCAAAAGAAAAATATGCAAAACAACTCAAAAGTTTTGAATGAAATTATCAACAGTCAGAAACCTCATCATGACAAGTCCATAATTGGACACAATTAGACAAAAAATGGATCAAGCTCCAAAACAACAAAACAAAAAGCATATGCAAAAATCTATGCAAAAACAATAAAAGGGGATAGGAAGGTCTACAAAGAAAATTACAGGGACATTCCTCCACCGAGAAGATTCATATTTTAGAATCAACGACTGACATAAAAATATAGGCCTTAGGAAGAAGAAGGATTCATAAAAGTACCTACTTTAAGAAGATCTTCAACTCCCATGTATCAAACTATATTTTTTGGTTTTTGTTATGCATGTAATAATTTTGGACATAAAACTTTCAAATGCAGAGCTAACAACAGGAACATAAAAAAATTTGAAAGTCATACACAAAAGGGTTATCCAAGAAGGCCGAGTGAAACATAGAGAAGAAGTTACAACATGTTTGAATATTTGAGCACTGAAGTGGAATGCTACAAATGTAACAACTTTGGACACATGGCCAAAGATTGCAGAATGACAGTCCCTCCTAGAGAACCGCAACAAAAAAACAACAGTTACAGACAGGAACCTCAAAAAAGGACATGGATACGAAAGCATAATCAATATAGCAATAAAGAATACACACTCTCTCTACAAGATAAGCATAAGAAACATGGTTGGTGTTACTCCCTAAATTTGCACTTGACTGGTAAGGGCAAGCTAGGGCATCATTGATTTTATTGCAAAGTATTTTTTGAGAGTTTTATGATTTGGTTTTGGTATAATGGTTGAAAACTGGGTCAAGCTTATAGCATGGCATGAAAATCAAGATTAAAACATGGCATATCCCATTGGCTGAATAATAGGTAGATACATAGATGGAGTAAACCAATTCAAGAGAAAGAAAGTGAAATCTTCAATTTGTTAATTTCACAAAGTTTAGTTTCAATATATTATAAAGAAACATGGGTATCAGCTTGAAATCATTACTTGAAAATTATCTCTACAGAAAAATCTTCACTGTATAAATTAACATTCAAGAACCAAAAGCATTGCAATTTGAATAATAAATTCAAGCATGAAAAATGAAATAACAGAGTAGAAAAGAGAAGGTCTAACCATCCATATGCCTTTGCTATTAAGTGTCAATTGAACATACATGCCTTTACAATAATCTCCACAAAAAGTCTCTATAGATCTCCAAATTTTCGACCTCCATAAGGTATGTCTTTTGTCTATTTAAAATAGCTATGAAACTACTAGATCCTATTATCTAGGACAACTTTAAATGACTAGAATCAAAGAGTATCCAGATCCTAAATTATGTCACTAAAAAATGAGCTACTATTTCCAAAATAGTCCATAGCTCAACAGCTTGATATAACAAACATTGCCAACAATACTCTACAAAATAGAGATTTCGTTTGACTCTGTAAAGCAGATCGAAATCTTAGCATTTCCTTGATCAAAACGAGTATTATTTGCCATATCTCCTGGAACACCTTTAAACAAAATTGTAACCAATCTTCATGTTACCTTTAAGATAAAATCGCAGCAGAGGCTTTGGCATTTTTCTACTTGAGCTTTGTGGTTAACACAACATTATGCCAGTAAAGTCTGCAATTGATTTCCCTGAGTTCCTTAAGCAATGCCCTTTGCTCCTTCTTCTTCTTTTTAAGACTTTGAATTCTTTCCTGCTGGTGAGCATTCCACTGTTCTATCTTCATCTTTTCCTTCTTTAACTATTTTATGGTTTTATGAAATTATTTAATCTTTTCCTTATCAGTTCTTATCTTGACCCTGAATCCTGAACAATCTTCAGAGGGTGCAGTTTCATTCAGATTTAAAGTAACACTGGGTTCTTTGGCTTTAACCTGCTATTTTGAAATTAATTCTGAGCTATGTTCTTCTTCATAACTTGATGAATCCATAGCTCCAGGTACATCTGGTAAGTAATCTGAATCTTCCATGTAATCCTGTGTTTCTTTAGGGAATTCACTGATGCCTTTATCCATTTCTTTAGCCTTAGCTAATCTAGTTGAAGCTCTTGTTACAGGGCCTGTAGGTGGTGTAAGTTTTCCCTTTCCTTTGCTGACAGATTTCTTGGGAAAAGGAGTCTTCTTTGCTCTTTTCCTGGTGCTTGTTTCAACATCCTCAGAATCATCATCTATGATTATGGTGTTTTCTTCTTTAATGGCAGGATTGAACATTGCTTTTGAGTTCAACCTATACTTATTAGTATCCCTGGTTGAGTTTCTCCGAGGTTTTTGTGATACAGACGCACCTTTTTTCCTTTTTCCTTTGACTGCAACGTTCTTTTTGCTGGTGGATGGCATTTCAGACTTGTCTGCAGTTTGAGCAATGATATCATTATCTGAATCTATCTCTTCTTTGACATCTTCCTCAGGAAGCACTTCATGTTCGGGCTCCCATCTAGGTCTCTTAATCCTACTCTTTTTAGTTACCTTGATATCAGAAGATTCATCTTTTACAGGGTTTTCATTAGCAATATCTGGACTCTGTTTAACAGTTTTCCTCCCTCTTCCCTTTTTTGACTTATTGGATTGAGTAATAAGTTTTAAGGATTCCGTGAGCCAATTCTAGGGATTTTGTAGTTCATTCAGGGCAGACATGACTAGGGTTTTAATTAGGACTTGATGGAACAAACTTCCCTTGGCATTAGTGGAAATCGACTGTACCTTCTTAGACATTTTTTTCAAACTTTTAAGAAGGAAATAAGGAAGGTTTAAAGGGTAGTCACTGTTTATATGCATCAATATTCTTATATGGTAGATGTAGATCAAAGGAAACCTCCCTTCGCAGGTGATGTATCTGTGAATCACCACCAGTGCAGTGTGCCATTCGGGTCGAACCCAGCTGCAAGGAATTCCCCTTCTCCAATCGAGATTCTTCTTATCTGGAAGGAGGAATTGATTCACAAACTCAGTGACCACGTGTTCCTTCTTCCACCATCTTTCCCCTCCAACCACGATCCTGCAAGCCTTGGCTATAGTCTTCTCTGTCACCAGCATCAACATCTTGCCAATTTCGACCTCATGACCATCGAAGTTCAAAGAAAATTCCATGGAAACCTGTTCGTCATATCCTTGAAATGTAGTGAGGAACTCAAACCACCCGGCGTCTATGAATCTTTGAGCCATATGAGGGTAGGGTTCAAGGAGTTCGACACCTTCTGGTTCGATTCTAGCAACTTGTCCGCTCCGTTTTGGCACCATTTAAACTCAAATCTGCAACTAACGCCCTTGGGTTCCAAATTCCCTTCCCGCACTTGCTGATATATGCCTGTTGCTTTGAATGGATACCTATATTTCTTCCTGCAAGGCTGAACTTAAAACAAATCGAACCGATCACATAATAATAATTAAATAACAGGGGATTTTGAAATGAACCCTGCGCACGTGTATAGTAATTATCTTCTGAATATGTTGGATTTAGAAATGATTACCAAATTCTTGTGGGAACACATGAACTCTTAGCTCGTGATCTTGTTATCATAACTAAATCGGGATAGTAGGCGCACGTTATGGCACGATTATTTGGCGCTACGGGAATAGGCTTATTCCCGTAGCGCGTTTGACAACTTGAAATTTGAAAATTCCAACGGCATAAAGGAGACACTTCTAGTTTAAACAATGTTTTTCATAATCAAAACTCAAATAATTCATCAAAAATTTTAATGCAAACCATGAAATATCAAAAATCTAAAAAAATGAAAACAACTGAAAACGAAAAATAAGGGATGGGTAAGGAGGATTTAGGACAAGGGTTTCTTACTTAAACCAAGACAAAATTAGAGACTAACATTGGCTCCTTCTGGGGATGGAGTTTTGATACTAAACTCCAAGAACTGCAGACCATTGCCTCTCCTTTATCTCTGATTCATTTATTTCCCTGTGATTGTCTGTCTTTTATTCTCTGCATAACTGTAAAAACAATTCCATTGGGTATATGGAGTCTTTATTGAAAGAAAACCTATTGTACTAACTCTAACCTATCATACCTTTAGATGAAATAATGCTTCAAGAACCTCCCATTCACTGGGCCCCCAAAAATTTCAGTGTTATCTAAATTATGAAGGAGGAAAGTGTTATTGTTCATTACTTTGGTTATCCTGAAAGGACCATACCACAGATTATCAAACTTTCCATGTTTTTCTTTATCTTCTCTCCTGGCATCCCATCTCAATACCAAATATCCTTCATTGAAAACATCTTTCTTGGTTCCTTTATCAAATGTGGCCTTGATTTTGTTCTGATGAGCAACAACTTTCTGGTTAACCTGTTCTCTGGCCTGCTGAACTTCAATGAGCTGAAAAATCCTTCTTTGTACATCATTGGGTTCTTCCTGTTCTTCTTGCAAAAACTTCAAAACTGGCAGGCCCAATTGAGTTGGAAGGATAACTTCTATGACATATACCATATGGAAGGGGATGTCCCAATAGCTTTCTTGTTGCTAATGTGATCATCCCATAAAGCAAATTTCAACTTAGAATCCCATGCTTTTTTATTTTCTGCCAACAACTTTTTGATAATCCTTACCAGTGTCTTATTGGAAGATTTAGCCAATCCATTTCCCCGAGGGTAGTAGGGAGAAGAATGAACCAATTTGATATTGTATTTATTGCAGAATTAAAGCATGGAATTTGACTTAAAAGCCTATGCATTATCAGTGACCAACTTTTTAGGACAACCAAACTTGGAAAAAATATATCCCTCTAGAAATTCCATGATTACCTTGTATGTAGTATTTCGAGTTGGAATTGCTTCTATCCACTTTGTAAAGTAATCAGTGGATGTAAGAATCCATCTATGTTGCCCTGATGAAGTGGGATTAATTTCTCCAATGAAATATAATCCCCACTATTGGAACGGTTCGTGGGCAATGATTGGTTTTAGAGGCATGGATATAAGTTTCTGTTTTCCGACAAATTTCTGACAGGGTTCACATGCCCTGACCTGAGAAAAAATATCTGAGAATAGAACTGGCCAGTAATAACCCGCTCTCAATATTTTGAAGGCAGTTTCCTTCCAATGATGATGCCCTCCGCAAACACCATGATGAAAATCTTGAAAGATTTGTTTAGCCTCTTTTTCATCCACACATCTTAATAGAAAACCATTGGGATCTTTCCAAAACAGGGTCTGATCAATAATACAATATTTTACAGCTCTTAACTTTAATGATCTATATTTTGATTTATCCAATTCTGGGGGAGATTGAAAATTCAACAAGAAAAACACGATGCCCTTATACCATTCTGAAGAAGCATACTTGTTGTTTATTTGTAAATCATTTTCTTCAATCTGAACAGAAGAGTCCCGTGTCATATCTGAAAGATGGTATAATCCAATTTCCTTGTAATTGGATTCCGTCATTAATTTGGCGAGACCTTGTCCCTTTATCATCTAGGTAGGCTTTATGGTGAGATCATATTCCAAGATTTTGGTTATCCACTTCCCCCTCTTACCTTCACAATCGGGCTAAGCCAATATTTCTTTGATTGCAGTGCTTGGGACATAAGCAATAATTTTTTATTGAAGAATATATACTCTGAAAGATTTTAAAGCCTTCACTAAGGCATAAGCCTGTTTTTCTATTAGATCATACTTCAATTCAGAATCCCTGAGAGTTTTTCTAAATAATGAGATAGGATGCTCGTGACCTTGTTCATTTCTTTGCAGAAGAACATCGGCTATGGTATTTTCTGATGCAAATGAAAAAATCATGAACTCCTTGGAAAACTTTGGGCTAATTAGAACAAGTGTCTAAACAATAGCCTATTTAATCTTTTTGAAGGATTCTCTTGCCTCTGGTATCCACTTAATTTATGCATCCCTTTTCAGCATATCAATGATGTATTTAACAATCTCTGCAAAGTTAGGTATAAACCTCCTTAAAAAAATAATCTTACCAATGAAAGTCTAAATGGACTTTTTATTTCTCGGAATGTCGATTAGCTGAATAGCCTTTACTCTTTCTGGATCTATTTTAATTCCTTCAAGCGAAACAATATGTCCAAGAAGCTTACCTTCCTCCATGGTGAAATGTGATTTTTTGGAATTAAGTGATATGCCGTACTTCCTGCATTTCTCAAAGGTCTGCTTCAAATGTTGTAAATGATCTTCATCTGATGCTGAAAATACAGTGATGTCATTAAGGTAAATTACCACAAACCTGTCTTTCTCACCAATGAAAGCTATATCCATAGCTCTTTGAAATGTAGCCCTAGCATTCATTAACCCAAAAGGCATCTTTTCGTACATAAAGGTGCCCCGTGGAGTGGTAAAAGCTGTTTTCTTTTTGTCTTCTTCCATTACTGATATTTGATTATACCCTGAATATCCATCTAGCATAGAAATTCTTTTTGCGCCAACAACCTTTTGTAAGATATAATCCATCTTTGGTAATGGATAATTATCTTTTAGAGAACACCTGTTTAGATTCCAGAAGTCTACACAGAGCATTATCTCTCCGTTCTTTTTCCTGACGGGCACAAGGTTTTCTACCCATTCTGAGTATCTTAGTGGCACTATGATTTTTGCTTCTAGCAACCTCTTCAATTCCTTTTCTATTATTGGTAACAGTAAAGGATTGAATTGCCTGACTTTCTGCTTTACAGATTTTGATCCAGGTTTTAGAGGGATTTTATGCTGAATAATTTATGTACCAAACACTTTCAAATCTTCATAAGACCAGGCGAATATATCTGAATATTGTTTCATTAATTCAATATATGCTTCCTTCTACTTTTTTGATAGTTTCCTGGATACTTTTACCAACTTGGGATTTGCATCTGAACTAATGTCACAGTCTTCCACGTCTATTTCTTTTGTTTGGATAACAGCCTTCTTGGAGACATCATTGTGATCGAATAGTCTTTCTAATGGAACCAAACCCTTAGGCAGATGGTTTGTCTTCAATTCGATGATCTTGTGACCAACAATAGTATCTTGAAGAATTTCTACAGTGTGTATTTCTGCTTCTGCATTTTCATCATCTTGATCAATTAAAATGTTAGAAAACTCCTCAATGGTTTTCATAAATCTTTGAATTTCCTCATCATCTTTAAAAACCTGCCAATGTTTTATATTATCCAAGATTGAAGGTTTGTGTCTGACTTCAATTTTAAACTTCAGATTAGGAAACATCAGAGTTTTAAAATTGATTGCTGCAAATGCCAAAGAATCAACCTGCTGATTTAAATCCCTGTGAACAAAATTACTATTGAATGCCAAGAAGAAGTTATCTATATAATCCCACACCTCATTTCTGTATTGTTTCAATTTTTGCTGCTTGGTTTGATACATGTTTCTAACCTGGTGAACAATAAGTTCGGAGTCTCCAAAAAAAGACAACTCATTTATTCCCATGTCTCTTGTAGCTTTCAATCCTAACAACAAAGCTTCATACTCACTGATATTATTAGTGGTGTCAAATTCAAGTTTATATGACATTGGAATAACTTCCTTGGTAGGGGAAATGAAGACAATACCAGCTCTGGAACCTTCTTTATAACTAGCCCCATCAAAATACATTTTCCAAACAAAATGGTCTACACTATCTCTTACTGTAGTTATTGACTTTTTGACTGATACCTCTGCCATTTCCTCATCCATATGAAAAATAGAAGAGCCCAAATCATCTTCTACATCATATATAGGGTGATTAGTGGGATTATCATGATCACTTACCAAATAAGCTAGTCTGACCTCTCTGTATAATCTTTGTTGTTCGCCACCAAAAACAGGTATGGTTGCGTAGCTTATGTCCATCTCCAGAGTGCCACCTACCCTTTTAGCCCAAGATCTTGAAAGAAGCATCCCAAATTTTGGTGGTATGTCAGCCACAATAACATCTAACACCACACTCTTCATCGGTAATTGGGAAAGGGTCACGACCACATCTTTCATAAGCCCAAGACATTTGACTTTCTTGGAATCAAAAGAATATAGATCATGATATGGTCTAGTAATGTCTAACCCTAATTCTTCCATCACCACCTTAGGCATGACATTATGCGAAGCACCAGAATCCAT
>SNQJ01S0053693.1:26106-38645 GCA_010110895.2 Picea sitchensis
AGCAATTGTGCAGTATCTTGTCATGAATATTTAGTGAAATGTAAAAAGGTGGAGAGGCATCAATTTTGTCTTCAATGTGAGGTCCAATAGTAATAGCAGGATTTTCATCTTCAAGGTTGACTGTATCTGAGAAAGTGACATGAGTTGGAGCTTCTAGAGACTTAAGGAAAGTTTTTCTGAATGGTTCTGTTTTCAGAGGTTCTAATAATGGTACTGGAATCTTAATTTTGTTGATTTCATGTTCAAGATTGAAAGCAGAGACATTTTTATCTGGTTCCCTTATATCAACAGTGCTATCTTTGACAGGTTGATTTAATGAATGATATGCTTGAACATTAGGAACACCTTTGATTGCCCCTGTCTTTCCTGAAGTACTGGATTTCTTTGTAGAAATAGTCATGTCTACTTTAGGTTCCTGAGAACCAGATTTGAGATTGTATATTTTCCCTATAGGTTCATGCTGGACAATCTCCTCTCCATCCCCTTCCTCAAACTGATTTGCAATCAAAGTATCTTCATATTCTTGTTGTGTTACATGTAAAGGGACTGATTCAGAATCAGTCAAGTGAACTGCAGATTCTTCTTTTGTACCATCATTATCTTCCTCCTCATCTACTGCATTATTTTGAAAAGGAGGTAATACCTTTTGGTCATCTTGATTTTTTCTTTCTCTTGGTAAAATCCGGGGTACATTGTTTGGTCTCCTGAATTGATTGGGATTTCTATATCCACCCTCTTGTGTAGGTCTATCGAGTTGTTTTTGTTCCATATTCAACCTTGCCATCTCAGAAGTGAAAGTTTTCAACATCTTTGTCATTTATTCCATTTTAATATCATATGCTGAATTAGAAGATGAAGGAAGATCTTCTTTTTGCTTTTTTCTATCTCTGTCACTTCTAGATTTCAATTTGTCTACTGCTAATATGTTTGATTCCACCTCAATAGATGCATCTTGCATTAGGTTGAGGGTAGTGGCTCTTCTTTCCCTAAGCAATAAGGAAAATTTGGCATCGAATGCATTGTCAAATGTGATTTTGGCTGATGCCTCTGAAGGTTTTATCTCCTCTGGAATTTTATCGTACATCAGGTTGAACCTTTTGGTAAAATCAAGAATTGATTCTCCTTGTTTCCTCCTTAAAGCACCAAATTGAGTAAGGTAATACTGAAAATATTTTTTATCTGCCCATCGATTTAGAAAAGCCTCAACTAAAGCTATAATATCAGCTATTGAGTTAGCAGGCAAACTTCTAAACCACTTTCTTGCTTCCCCATCTAAACTTTGTACAAATAATATCATCCATACATCAACATGCTCTACATTAAAATTGTCTGCAAAACTATAAAATGAATTCAAATGTTCTTCAGCAATAACTGATCCTTCTCCATTAAATATGGGCAAATATCTCATATAATCATTTGGTGGAAAAACATACATGACTTGAGGAAGTACTAGAGGGGCATACCTAGCTGCAACTATTTGGTCCATTCTGTCTGTGGCCATATTAGCTGTGTTTAGATTTTGGGGGATAAACAAGATTGATGATGTTGTGGGTGAAACAATCCCTTGTGTTTTACAATTTATATGTATTGTCCCTGAACCTTGTCTTTCAATAGATGTAGATTTCTCTTCTGGACTTTGATCAACTAATGGACTGAGAAACAGAGGATTATCAAAATAATAATAATGTGTTCTGAAATCTTCAATTGAGAAAGATTCACAAGATGATTCAGAAGTCTTTGTTTCACTCTTAACACTTGTGTTGGGAACTCTCAAATCTCCAGTTTCAGACAACAAGTATGGATATTCCTGTTTAATAAGTTCAATAAGCAACTTCCTTTGTTCTGAACTTAATTCTGAAACATTTGTTGGCAATGAAATTGTATCAGACTCAACAACAGGCTTGATTTCACTTTCGGGTTTCAAATCTTCACTTGCTTGGGTTTTAATGATCTCAGAAGATTTTGTCTGAGAACTTTCTGAAGATAATTTCCCTTTTGAATGTGAAGACTGACCAGGAAGAACTTTAGTCTTTCTTAGTATTTTTTCAGGTTCTGGCACTGTTGCTACAGGCTTGGGATCTGGATTTTTCCTTGTTACTGGTCTCTTATTTGATGGTGGAGGATTTTTTGGAATTTTAGGTCCTTTCCCTTCTTTCTTAGGAGCCAGAATTACTACAGAGGAGTTGCTAGGTGAATAATCACAGTCTTTAGAAAATGTCCAAAATCTTGTTCACCATCAAGATCTGAATCTAAACTTGTCGTTTCCCCAGGGAAGTTATCTTCGTTTCTTCCCTGCCTGACAACGACGCCAAAAATGTTACTCCCTAAAGTTGCACTCGACTGGTAAGGGAAAGCTAGGGCATCATTGATTTTATTGCAAAGTATTTTTTGAGGGTTTTATGATTTGGTTTTGGTATAATGGTTGAAAAATGGGTCAAGCTTATAGCATGGCATGAAAATCAAGATTAAAACATGGCATATCCCATTGGTTGAATAATAGGTAGATACATAGATGGAGTAAACCAATTCAAGAGAAAGAAAGTGAAATCTTCAATTTGTTAATTTCACAAAGTTTAGTTTCAATATATTATAAAGAAATAGGGGTATCAACTTGAAATCATTACTTGAAAATTATCTCTACAGCAAAATCTTCACTGTATAAATTAACATTCAAGAACCAAAAGCATTGCAATTTGAATAATAAATTCAAGCATGAAAAATGAAATAACAGAGTAGAAAAGAGAAGGTCTAACCATCCATATGTCATTGCTATTAAGTGCCAATTGAACATACATGCCTTTACAATAATCTCCACAAAAAGTCTCTATAGATCTCCAAATTTTCGACCTCCATAAGGTATGTCTTCTATCTATTTAAAACAACTATGAAACTACCAGATCCTATTATCTAGGACAACTTTAAATGACTAGAATCAAAGAGTATCCAGATCCTAAATTATGTCACTAAAAAATGAGCTACTATTTCCAAAATAGTCCATAGCTCAACAACTTGATATAGCAAACATTGCCAACAATACTCTACAAAATAGAGATTTCATTTGACTCTGTAAAGCAGATCGAAATCTTAGCATTTCCTTGATCAAAATGAGTATTATTTGCCATATCTCCTGGAACACCTTTAAACAAAATTGTAACCAATCTTCATGTTACCTTTAAGATAAAATCGCAGCAGAGGCTTTGGCATTTTTCTGCTTGAGCTTTGTGGTTAACACAACATTGTGCCAGTAAAGTCTAAAATTGATTTCCCTGAGTTCCTTAAGCAATGCCCGTTGCTCCTTCTTCTTCTTTTTAAGACTTTGAATTCTTTCATGCTGGCGAGCATTCCACTGTTCTATCTGCATCTTTTCCTTCTTTAACTGTTTTATGGGTTTATGAAATTATTTAATCTTTTCCTTATCAGTTCTTATCTTGACCTTGAATCCTGAACAATCTTCATAGGGTGCAATTTCATTCAGATTTAAAGTAACACTGGGTTCTTTGGCTTTAACCTGATATTTTGAAATCAATTATGAGCTATGTTCTTCTTTAGAACTTGATGAATCCATAGCTCCAGGTACATCTGGTAAGTAATCTGAATCTTCCATGTAATCCTGTGTTTCTTCAGGGAATTCACTGATGCCTTTAGCCATCTCTTTAGCCTTAGCTAATCTAGTTGAAGCTCTCGTTACAGGGCCTGTAGGTGGTGTAAGTTTTCCCTTTCCTTTGCTGACAGATTTCTTGGGAAAAGGAGTCTTCTTTGCTCTTTTCCTGGTGCTTGTTTCAAAATCCTCGGATTCATCATCTATGATTATGGTGTTTCCTTCTTTAATGGTAGGATTGAACATTGATTTTGAGTTCAGCCTATACTTATTAGTATCCCTGGTTGAATTTCTCGGAGGTTTTTGTGATACACACGCACCTTTTTTCCTTTTTCCTTTGACTGCAATGTTCTTTTTGCTGGTGGATGGCATTTCAGACTTGTCTGCAGTTTGAGCAATGAGATCATTATCTGACTCTGTCTCTTCTTTGACATCTTCTTCATGAATCACTTCATGTTCGGGCTCCCATCTAGGTCTCTTACTCCTGTTCTTTTTAGTTACCTTGATATTAGAAGATTCGTCTTTTACAGGGTTTTCATCAGCAATATCTCGACTTTGTTTAACAATTTTCCTCCCACTGCCCTTTTTCGACTTATTGGATTGAGTAATAGGTTTTAAGGATTCCATGAGCCAATTCCAGGGCTTTTGTAGTTCATTCAGGGCAGACATGACTAGGGTTTTAATCAGGACTTGATGGAACAAACTGCCCTTGGCATTAGTGGAAATCGACTGTACCTTCTTGGACATTTTTGTCAAACTTTTAAGCAGGAAATAAGGAAGGTTTAAAGGGTATTCACCATTTAGATGCATCGGTATTATGATATGGTAGATGTAGATCAAAGAAAACCTCCCTTCACAGGTGATGTATCTGTGAATCACCACTAGGGCAGTGTGCCATTCGGGTCGAACCCAGCTGCGAGGAATTCCCCTTCTCCAATCCGGATTCTTCTTATCTGGAAGGAGGAATTGATTCACAAACTCAGTGACCACGTGTTCCTTCTTCCACCATATTTCCCCTCCAACCACGAGCCTGCAAGCCTTGGCTATAGTCTACTCTGTCACCAGCATCAACATCTTGCTGATTTCGACCTCATGACCATCGAAGTTCAAAGCAAATTCCATGGAAACCTGTTCATCATATCCTTGAAATGTAGTGAGGAACTCAAACCACCCGGCGTCTCTGAATCTTTGAGCCATATGAGGGTAGGCTTCAAGGAGTTCGACACCTTCTGGTTCGATTCAAACAACTTGTCCGCTCCCTTTTGGCGCCATTTAAACTCAAATCTGCAACTAACGCCCTTGGGTTCCAAATTCCCTTCTCGCAATTGCTGATATATGCCTGTTGCTTTGAATGGATACCTGTATTTCTTCCTGCAAGGCTGAAATTAAAACAACTCGAACCGATCAAATAATAATCATTAAATAACAGGGGATTTTGAAATGAACCCTGCGCGCATGTATAGCGATTATGTTCTGAATATGTTGGATTTAGAAATGATTACCAAATTCTCGTGGGAACACATGAACTCTTAGCTCATGATCTTGTTATCATAACTAAATCGGGATAACAGACGCACGTTATGGCATGATTATTTGGTGCTACGGGAATAGGCTTATTCCCATAGCGCGTTTGACAGCTTGAAATTTGAAAATTCCAACTGCATAAAGGAGACACTTCTAGTTTAAACAATGTTTTTCATAATCAAAACTCAAATAAATTATCAAAAATTTTAATGCAAACCATGAAATATAAAAAATCTAAGAAAATGAAAACAGCTGAAAACGAAAAATGAGGGATGGGTAAGGAGGATTTAGGACAAGGGTTTCTTACATAAACCAAGACAGAATTAGAGACTAACAGTTGGTATGTTGATAGTGGTTGTTCAAAACACATGACAGGTGATAGCGACAGGTTTCTTACATTAAGAAAGGAAAGAGATGGATTAGTCTCCTTCGAAAATGATGATTCAACTAAAATCATTGGAAAAGGCACAGTCAGAATTGAGAACAAGAATACCAAGGCAGAGAATGTTCTACTAGTAGAAGATATGAAACATAATCTTCTAAGTGTGAGTCAAATGTGTTACTAAGGTCATAAAGTTACTTTTGATTCACAAAAGTGCGAGATAAGAAAAGAAGGTTAAGGAAAATTGATTGCAATAGTTGCGAGAACTTCAAGCAACATACATGTATTAAGTGAAATTGGAAATGAAAAGTGTTGCCTAGGAAAGGAAGATGAAAGTTGGATATGGCACAGAAGAATGGGTCACATACATTTTGATAACCTTGTCAAAGTCAGCAAAAGGGAAGTAGTTAGAGAAATTCCCCAGATCACGAAACCAACCAACACTTTATGCAAGCATTGTCAACAAGGAAAGAAAACAAAGACCAAGTTTAAATCAAAATAATATTCAACAACAAGACCACTAGAAATTGTGCATACTGATCTATTTGGACCAAATACAACAAAGGGTTTAAAATGTGAGAAATAACTTATGTTATTAGTTGATGATTATACAAGAATGACTACATCTTTCTTTCTCAGGAATAAGTCATAAGCTTTTGAAAACTTCAAGGTCTACAAATAAATGGTTGAAAATGAAATGGATTCAAAAATAAAATGATTGAGATATGATAATGGAGGAGAGTTCACTTCAAAGGAATTTATGGACTATTGCAGTAGGCATGGAATAAAAAGACAATTCTTCGTTGCTAGGACACCTCAACAGAATGGAGTTTTTGAAAGATAGAACATGACAATACAAAAAATGACTTGAACAATTATAATGGATTCTAAATTGACAGATATCTTTTGACACGGGCAGTGCATACAACAGTTCACATTCAAAATAGAGTAATTCTGAGAACAACACTGACAAAACTCCTTACGAGCTATGGAAAGGAAGACCAGCAAATGTGAAGCACTTCGGAGTTTTTGGAAGCAAATGCTACATCAAAAGAGAAGATGGCAGAATGGGAAAGTTTGAATCTCATGTGGACAAATGAGTACTTTTTGGTTACTCAAGTACAAGGAAAGCATACAAGTGTTACAACCTGAGATTGAAAAAAGTTGTGGAAAGCATCAATGTAACAATTGATGAAACAGGTAGACAATAATTAAAGGAAGAGGAAAATGAATCAATGGAACAACTTTACAAAGAAGAAGAAGAAGATGAAAAAGAAGTAGAAGGGGAATATGAATATGATCCGACAGAAGCATAAGAGAAAGTTTGAAGACACCTAGCAAACAAGTACAGAAGAATCATCCTTCGGATCAGATTATCGGAAACAAAGATGCAGGAGTTGAGACTAGAAGAAGAATCCGTTCACCAGAACAAACACACCTAGCACTCTCATCTACAATTGAACCAACCTGTTTTGAAGAGGCCAACACAGATGAATTTTGGAATAAGGCCATGGATGAATAATTGGATCAAATAGAGAAACATAACACTTGGGAATTGGTTCCAAGACCAAAGGATAAGAATGTGATCGACACAAAGTGGGTATATAGGAATAAATTGAATGAAGATGGACATGTTACAAGGAACAAAGTTGGATTGGTATGTAAAGGATATGCACGGGTTGAAGGAATCGAATTTGAAGAGACATTTTCCCCAATTGCCAAAATGGAAGCAATTTGATTGCTTTTAGCTTATGCATGCTTCAAAAATATTAAAGTGTATTAGATGGACATAAAATCAACTTTTATGAATGGGGAACTTGAAGAAGAAGTCTACATTGAACAACCAGAAGGATTTCAGTTGTCATAGAATGTAGATTATGTGTGTACATTAAAGAAGGATTTGTATGGTCTAAAACATGCTTCTAGAGCATGGTACTCTAGACTGGATAAATATCTACAGTAGGCAAGGTTCAAAAAGGAAGTGCAAACATCAACCTCTACATCAAGGTAACTTAAGATAGTATTTTATAAATTGAAGTTTATGTTGATGATATTATTTTTGCAAGTACTGATGACAGGTTAAGCCATAAATTTGCAAAGGACATGAAAAATGAATTTGAAATGTCATTACTTGAAGAACTATCCTTCTTTCTGGGTCTTCAGATACGCCAAAGCAACCAAGGAATTTTTATTTCTCAAACCAAGTATATCATAGAAATGCTAAAGAGGTTCAGAATGGAAGATTGCAAACCAATTATCACTCCCATGCAAACCCGTTTCAAGTTGAGCAAAGATGATGATTCAAAGTCTACATATCAAAGGCAAGACATGTCAAGGATTGGTAGCCTACTATATGTGACATCATCCAGACCAGATGTAATGCAGTCAGTTGGACAGGTGACACAATTTCAAGCAGCACCAAAGGAATCACATGTATTAGCAATGAAGAGGATTTTTAGATATCTCAAAGGAATAGAAGAGTTTGGATTATGGTATCCAAAAGGAAAGGATCTATCACTTATTTCCTACACAGATGCAGACTAGGTAGGTTGCATTGATGATCAATGAAGCACCAATGGAGCAATGTTCTACTTGGGTGAGTTTTTATTATCATGGCTAAGCAAGAAACAATCATCAATATCTTTATCTACAGTCGAGGCAGAGTATATTGCAATAGAAACATGTTGTACACAGGTTCTATGGATGAAACAAACTCTGGCAAATATAAAGGTTGAGTATGATGAGCCCATTCCAATCTATTGTGATAATACAAGCGCCATCAGTATCTCAAAGAACCCGGTGATGCACTCCAAGACGAAGAACATTCCAATCAAGTATCACTTTCTACGGGAACATGTTGCAAAAAAGAACATCAAAGTTGAATATGTGGGCACAAAAGAACAAGTGGCAGACATATTTACAGAGACACTTCCATGGGAAGCCTTTGAGTATCTTCGCCAGAGACTCAGAGTTATTTCTACTCCAAATTGAATGATTTTGAATGCTTATCTTATATGTATTAGATGTACACAAGGAATCACCATAAAGAGGACAGTTCAGGTTGGGAGATCAGACGAGTTAGTTAGGGGGAGCAACCCCAAATGGAAAGATACCTTTTCCATTGATGACAAAGGGGGAGAAATTTATCAAATGCATGATATAAATGCTTGGAGAGAGAGCACAAATGCATGTAGACATGGGGAGAAGCCCAAGGAGAGTTTAGTCAGGGGGAGCAGCCCCAAAGGGAGATACCCTTTTCCATTGATGTCAAAGGGGGAGAGATAGAAACATTGATGAGGAGTACAAGCATGAATGTTATCATGACTAAGTGTTTCCATCAATGCCAAAGGGGGAGATCGTTAGACAATTGGCTTAGGTTGATGGAAAATTGGTATGGATTGTTGGTTTTCCTTGATGTCAACCATTGGAGATTGATGTCAACCCTTAGTGATTGATGTCAACCCTTAGAGAAAGTCCGGTAGAGAATTCTGGTAGCACAATTATTTGGGTAATGGACCCAAGTTTGTTTTATGTATAATGGTATGAGTTTTGATATATTTGCAGGTAAGAATAATCTAGATGGATAGTACATGTCATGCCATTTCTGGTGGTATGTGGAACGTCACATAACTCCTCACGGTTTGAGAGTTATGGCCTTACAAATTTGGAGGACCCCCATAGGTTGGCTTGAAGCCCCAAAAGGTCAAAGTAGTCAAAGTGATTTAAGAGATTTTAGAAGGTAAATAATAAAGTGAAGTGATGAGTGTACTATAAGTCAAAGTGAATACAAAATAATTTTTTTAAATAATAGAGTTAATGGAGAAATTAGAAGTGGGTTAACCCTAAAATAAGGAAAGTGGGTTAAGATGGTTAAAAGGTAACCCCTTGAGGAAGCTACATGAAAGTATAAGTAAGAGGCAAGGCTCTCTCATTTTAATCACACTTGAGCATATTGAATATCTACAGGTGACTGAGGTAACCAAAGGATATCTAAGTCGAATTTCAGAGGGAAGGTGAAGTAAAGAAGGCCGAAATTCAAGGGAGGATAAATTCTTTTGATGATGCTTTCTAAGGTTGATTACAGGTTGAGGTACAGGTTGATGCATGGTTGATACACGGTTCAAGTTATTGGTACAGGTTTACAACAACATATCTCACAGTGATAGTGTGGCAGTGGTTCCATCATTCTACTTATACGTCAGGGCGGTTGGACGGGGCAAGGACAGGTGGTTGTAGTCACCTTCCGGTTGTAGCCGAAGAAGATAGGGGGTTGTAGCCTCCTTCTGGTTGTAGCCATAGAATTGGGGAGTTGGAGCTTCCCTCAGGTTGTAGCTTGAGAAACTAGGGGGTTGGAGCCTCCTTCCAGTTCCAGCTAGAAAACAAAGGAAGTTGGTGCTTCCAATGAATGTAATTCTTCAAGACATATAAGAAAACACATTATGTGGTTTTCTCCCGCTTTTTGTTTCCACATAAAAACACGGTTGTACTGTGTATGTGTATGATTGTTCATTTTTTCATTGTGTATTTGCTCTGCAAATATTGGATGATAATGCTACATTGATATAATACTTGCATTATATTAAAAAGAATTAGATTGTTCTATTACTAATTCACCCCCCTCTCAGTAATCCAACATATCTCTCATCCATCTTCCATATATTACAATGCATTTATCTTCTTTTTATACACCCGCTTTGTGTTTCCACGTAAAAACACGATTGTACTGTGTATGTGTATGATTGTTCATTTTTTCATTGTTTATTTGCTCTGCAAATATTGGATGATAATGCTACATTGATATAATACTTGCATTATATGGTTAAAAAGAATTAGAATGCTCTATTACTAATTCACCCCCTCTCAGTAATCCAACATATCTCTCATCCATCTTCCATATATTACAATGCATTTATCTTCTTTTTATACACTCTCTTTACCTATCTATTAATTAAATTATTTTAAACTTTATCATATTTTAATCTCTTGGTTTCCATTTATATATTCTTTATTTCTCTTAGATTAATAAAAAATATATTTGAAACTTTCACTTTCAAACGTTCATAATACCATATTATTTAATGGTATTACTATTATCAACATTCTCTTTCAATATATTAAATTTGTAACGTAATTTCTAAATCTTTATATTATTATAATAAACCTTGTACCAATCTATTCCTACAATAATATTTGCAATCTTAAAACAAACACTCGCATAAATAATCTTACACCATTAAGATAAACTTCCGACCTACACTCTTTACCTACAATATTAACTTCCAACATCCATACTCCACCTACAATATTCATAAAAGCATCTTTTCCACCCCCAATATTAACTTCCAACATCCATACTCCACCTACAATATTAATATTGATAAAAGCATATTTCAATATTGATATTGATAAAAACATCGTTTAATTTGATTAAAAACATATACAGAAACATAATACACATGTAATAAATCAACATTCATAAATCGACGAATTAAAAAAGAATGCATTAATTTTGGGGGCAAAGGATAAGGCATACAATGTCACCCCATTTCCTAACTATATCAATACATATATTTTATTTTTATACATTCTCTATATAAATAATATTCATTTATTCGAAAATCAATAAATATTATATAAAAAAAAATAAAAAAAATTCATATTTATAAGTATAATTAATTTTTTAAATGTTTTTATTTTAGAAAAAAATTACAAATATATATTGTTCAAGTCTATATATATTAAGGGATATTTTTACCATAACTATGAAGCTATTTATACATTAAAAATGAATGGTATTCATCTTCACATTTATATCATTAGCAGTAAGAATATGGAATTATAGTATAATATTTTTTCTAAATAAAAAAATCTATAATTTTATTTATAGTAAACAAAATTAAAAATTTATATACCTCTTCACATTCAAAAAAGAGTTCAACATTTATTTAGAGAAGATACTTTCTTCATACTTGTATATCTTTAAATTTATAACAATAAGACATTTCTTCCCCCAAAAATTACATAAAAACTAGTACATATATCATCTTGTTATTTCTTTTTTCAAAAAGTTATATAGATAGTTATATCAAAAAGTAGTGATGTGATCAACCCTTAACCATAAAAAGAAAAATATTTAATTATATCCAAGGAGCATGTGTAAAATATGTGCAGTGACCATCCTATAGATTGGAAGTAATCCATGTACCACATTTCAATCCCAATTTATCTTTTGAAAGGTCATTCACTATGCTATTCTTGTCCCTATATAAGTGAGACAATGTTGTTGGATCATGTTATCATTGATGTCAATGGTTTGATTATTTGGGAGATTGTTGGATCATACATCATTGATGCAAATGGTTTGGTTTGATTGATGTCAAGGAATTGATTGATTGGTGATTGATAAACAATGTATATGCATTGATGAGAATGATAGATGTCCAAGTGGAAACCAATTGATAAAGATGGATCATTGATATAATGCCCATGATGAGAATGATAGATGTCCAAGTGGAAACCAATTGATAAAGATGGATCATTGAAATGATGCCCTTGATGAGAATGATAGATGTCCAAGTGGAAACCAATTGATAAAGATGGATCACTGATATGATGCCCTTGATGAGAATGATATATGTCCAAGTGGAAACCAATTGATGAAGATGGATCATTGATATGATGCATTGATGCATATGGATCAATAAGTTGTCATTGATACATGATGCATAGTTGATATATATGATGCAGTGGTGAAATGATGCAAAGATGAATAATTATTGTCTTATCATGGTTGACAAGGTGCACAAATGGATGAACTCCAAAGTGGTCCCCTTACGGTGAAAGCCCTCACGGGAAGACGCTTTACGGATTGAGTTATCCTAGGAGAATGGTCGGAGGACCCATGCTTGTATGTGGAATAATGAGATGAAGATCAATGAAGTTGTTGGTGAAACTATCCTAGATGGATAGTGCTTGACATGCCATTTCTGGTGGTATGTGGAATGTCACATAACTCCTCACGGTTTGAGAGTTATG
>SNQJ01S0053694.1:8861-30787 GCA_010110895.2 Picea sitchensis
ATGGTATGTCGAAGAAAAATCAGGGTCCCACGCAACTTTTGAGTCATTGGCCAAAGCATTCTTGACCTTCTTCCAATTACCCATCTTCCACGACAATGGTCTAGAACTACTTTCTAATTTCAAACAAACCTCAGCCACACACATTGCTGACCACATTCACGAGTGACGTAGGCGACGTAGTTTGTGAAAAGCAGAAACGACCAAGCAACAGTGTCTTGAATGGTTTCTTAGATCACTTGTCTCTCTCCTTGTTAAGGATGTAGCTTCCACCTTCCTTCAATCCAAAGAGGAAACCATCAGTAAGGCCCAATAGTACGACCTCATCTATGCATAGTCAGGGTACTTACACACTGTACTTCCTGATATTCCAAAACCTGTGCCATTTGGCCAAGACAAACCTGGGATGTCTCACTCAGCAGACGGATTGATTGGTGCCACCACTCACCACGGTCCACAACCTCAACCACCACCGATGTATGGAACACCTCAATACCCATCGGCATACGGGGGCACTTCTTATTACCCCCCACCCCCTTATCAACAACCATACCCTGTTGCTATACCTCCA
Organism: Picea sitchensis; assembly: GCA_010110895.2. Taxonomy (NCBI): domain Eukaryota; kingdom Viridiplantae; phylum Streptophyta; class Pinopsida; order Pinales; family Pinaceae; genus Picea; species Picea sitchensis. The sequence goes on from SNQJ01S0053694.1 coordinate 9,430, forward strand.
CCCATCAATGGACCACCACCGACACCTCCCATACATCCACCTATTCCAACAAACAGTGGTACTCCCTCAACCTTATCTTATAGTACTAGCGAAAGCACTACGCCTTCCTATGTACCTTATGGATCGGTACCACCACAAAATCCATACTTCACATTTCCTGGTCCTCCACAACCCATAGCTCCCCCACATCCTCATGCAGGGGTGAATTTTGTTCAACCCTTTGTTGTTCAACAATACCAAAGTTTTGAATAGTTGAATACAGCCAATCCAACCCATCCATCGAAAAATGCCAAGAAAAAAGGATGGAACAGGAATAACAACAACCCAGGTCAAGGCAGGAATCAACCCCCACAGCACCAACCCATGGGTGGCAACCAGAACCAAGGGAACCAAAACCCCCAAGGGGGCAACAATAACAAATTCCAAGGGCAAAATAACAACAATGTTAAAACCATCTTCCCTTATGCCCTTTGTGGTGAGTTCGGCCATTACACTCATCATTGCCCCCAGATCACGGATTTCAAATGGTTGAAAGACTCTAGTAGTCTTCCCCATTCTCCCACACAGCCTACCCCTCAGAAGGCACCACAACAATATGTGAAACAACCCCCTCCCGTCGTGCTACAAAATCCTATTCCACATCAAGGTGTGATAAACACCCAACAAGACACACAACATCCCCCACCTCATGTGGGACAATACCTCAACCCCAACAATCCAGCATATCGTACCATTCTCGTCACAAGTGAGGAAGAAATCCTTCTGCAAACACGTAACCGTCAGTATCACACACCCGTTGAGTCTCCTCCCATCCCTCCGGAGACAAACCCTACACCGACGGGACCCCCGTTGGTGATCCCTTGCCCTTTCGCCGAACCATTGCTTCGCATCCCATTGCGCAGGAATGTCCACAACCCACAGGCTAGGGAAGCTCATAACTATAGTTTGGTAGATGACTTACCACAATCCCCAGCTGCCATGTCAGTATTGGAGGCCCTCCAGACTTGTTCTACTCAGCGGAAATCATTACTTTATGCCTTGGGGGTAGTCGACCCTGTAGATACCCAACTCATCACCTTTGATCTTGACAGCAGAGAATCTCGTCTTACCACCTTGATCGATTTTCAAATACCAGTGAAAATACGGAACATCACAGTTCATCGGTGTATCATCAATGAAGGTGCATCTACATGCATTATGTCCAAAATAGTATGGCAGAAGCTTGGTTCCCCCGAACTCATTCCCTCTGCCATCACCTTACGAGCTTATGACGGATGACCATCCTCTCCTGAAGGGCTCTTCCAAAATTTCCCCATCAAACTCAGGGGAAAGACTATTCTCATCGATATCGAAGTTATCGACACCCCTCTCGATTATAATATCTTGTTCGGTTGTACCTACATGTACGCTATGAAGGTAGTGGCATCTTCCATATTTCGGACAATGATGTTCCCTCACAATGGGAAGATCGTTACTATTGACCAAGTCTCACATTATGAGCCTAACCCATTCGCCAACATCGATAACATTCTTCCTCTCATCAATACTAGCCACGACGCATATCCACTCGTCGAGATGGGTCCTGGGATTTTTAAATATCCATCCTTGTTAGGAACATACCATGGAGTGCCACCACTCCTGCATCCTTCCAATCAAGTGTGCATCATATCATCTAATGGAACTCACACAGAGGATACCCTTCCTCCTACAGAGGCTTCTATCATCTCTGACATCCCACTCGTCATAGAATCCCCTCCTCAAGAACCTCCTGCACACTCATCGACCCCACCAGTCCACAATTCCACCTCTCCCCAAGGATATATCCCAGTTTGGGAGACAGTTCCCCAAGCCATCACTCAAATTCCCTTCTTTTACCCTCCACTAGGTATCGAAGCTTTTCAGGTAGCCTCAATGCTCACACTACCTAATATGGTGTTAGCAATCTTCGTTTGGTATTTACACCCACTAGAGATGGTCCCTTGACCATCCCTTCCCCCCCAAAAAGAAGGAATCCCATGACGATTCCCATTCTTACTCCAACCACACCCCCACTCACTAACCCTCCTGCCACAGCTGGGGGCAAGAGAAAGAAGGAGCCCGTAGCTCCACTTCCTCCACACATCCCACCACCTTGCGCATTATGTGAGAAAGAGGGCCACCAAACCAACAACTTTCCATCGCTACCAGAATTACAGAATTTGATCCCACTCAATCAAACTCCCCCAACACCTGCCACTACAGCTCACCCTGCCACTACCACCCTCCCTTCTAGTAGTAAAGGGTTGAGGTCCAAATACACTTGTGCTATATGTTCTGAATATGGCCATTATACCCACCATTTCCCAACACTGCCACTCTTTCGGTAGACATTAGCCTTCGTACGCCAGAACTTCCAGAGAAACCCCAGTTCTGCTACATCCTCCTCCACAAATATCACTGACATTCGCTATGTCACCACTTCAGTCAATGAACATATGAGACACCCTTGCTCTCTCTGCGATTCATTAGCTCATTTTACATACCAGTGTCCTATGATCCTTGAATACAGGCAACGTCAATTGACCCTGCTTCACCGACCCGCAGAGGCGATAATTGACATTATCTCGTCACTAGAGGATCTTCATGTTATTTCTCCCGAACCTGAGGCACTCCTAACGCCTCCATGGTTCTTAGATGATGTATCTTAGGATTCACCCCCCAACCCCCCCAACTCTCCTGCTCATTCCCCTATGGACATTTTACACCCAACCACCATGGGTACCCCTCAGTACTTCAATATATGGTTTATGTCGAGTGAACCCTCACCATCGCCTCACAATGTTCCCCCTACTTCTTCACCAGGGGACAACCACACGACCACTGTCACCAAGATCACTCATCATGACCCCTTGTATTCTCCTCACTTCCAATGTGATGAAGAAATACTTGAAGAGTTAAACCACCCAGACTCTCCCTAGGATGTGCTACACCATCACACACTCTTCTATCCACAGGAAGCCTCCATGCCTCCTAACCACAACCCCATTTACGCGGTCGAAACCAAGGATTTTATCCCATCAAGGCCTATCGACTGGTTCAGAAATCCCATTCCTACCCCTGATGATTTTGAAGAAGGCAATATGGCCAACATTTCCCCAACCATTAAAATTGACATTTCCATTAAAAATGGCATTATCGAGGAAATCACCATTGGAGCTGCTTTCACTCCTCAGGAAATCACCGCATATAAAGCCCTCTTCCAAGAATATAGGGATATTTTCACCTGGTCATACATGGAAATGCCTGGCCTCTATCCCTCTATTGTTGAACATCACATCGACACCTGGCTTGACATTACACCAGTTCGCCAAAAACAATGACCTCTACACCCATCCAAAGTCGCGGCTATCAAAGCTGAAATTGACAAATTACGCGTTGCACTGGATTCTCATGAGATTGCGTCACCATATTACCCTCAGTCTAACAGACAGGTCGAAGCAGTTAACAAAGTCCTCAAAACCATGTTACAACACACGGTTAATAAACATAAAACCAATTGGCATCATATGTTATTTTTTGCACTATGGGCTTACCGAATGGCTGTGAAAACCGCTATGGGTTTCACACCATTTCATTTAGTCCATGGGGTTGAGGCCACTCTTCCCATCGAGTGCGAAATTCCCACCCTATGCACCGCAATTGAGATATTATCTGACACTGCTCCAATGGAGCAGCGCTTGCTTAACTTGGAGTCTGTGGATGAAGATCGTTGATCTTCCTTATAGAACAACGAGGCAGATAAAAAGCGATTCAAGGCTACCTTTGATCGCCATGTCAACCTTCGCTCATTTCGCGAAGGTGACCTCGTCCTAGCTTATGATATCGCTCATGATACCTTTGGCCATGGAAAATTCGAGTCACTCTGGCATGGCCCATACATCATTCAACATTTCCTCACCAAAGGCGCATATATTCTGGCTTCTCCCAAAGACCTCTCTCTCAAAGAACCCGTCAACGGGTTGTATCTCAAGAAATTTTATGCTTAAACGTAGTCATTCTACTTTAGGTTATTTCTTTCATATCATTTTTAATCTTTTTTCCTTCCCTCACGTCTAAACTATCCTTTTTTCTATTGACAGATGCTTCCTCCACTGGCCTACCACATTGGTTACGCTGACGGTGCCATCCGTTGGACGCAAAATCTTGTTTCAGCTACTTGGGCTCTCTACACCCCCTCACATGAAATTCTCCATTCGAGCGGCATATGTTTGGGGTCAGCAACCAACAACCAATCCGAATACACTGCCATCATTGGCCTCCTGGACGATGCCCAACATCATCATATTCGTCACCTTAACGTCTTCCTCGACTCTCAACTAGTCATACTCCATCTCAACAATGTGTACTGCGTACGCGATCCTTGCCTCGCAAATACCTGCAGGTTAGGCTTTTATCTCGACATTTTGATTCCATTACATTTACACATATTCTAAGACAATTGAATCAAATTATAGATAACCTAGCTAATATTGTGTTAGACTTGCATATCTCACATCAAGCTACCTCTACACATACATAAACATATCAAAACCTTGTCACAGCATATACATAGAATAGACATCATCAAAACATTAACCAAAAACATGTAAACACCACATAGATCTCAAACATGTATACTCGTGTATATATATAGGTCCACAGTACCATCCGAATGTTTACATACAAAAATACAGGTATCTGCAGGCCAATGAATCACCTCGGTACAAAATGGTCTCACCAGCCTATATACAACAATATATATATATATATATATATATATACATCAAATGCATCAGAGCACTGCTCACGGTGCCTCTAGAGCACCATCGCCTGCTCCTCCCTTAGGCGGTGGTGGCCCTGGCGACAGTCGTCTAGTCATTATCACAGCAGCCACTGCTGCCCGTCGTACTATGGCCCGCCATGCTGGCGGCACCCCCACACACTACTCCAAGAAAGCCTCATCCTGGATGCACGACCATATTCCCTCAGGCACATCCTGTAATACTGTCTCCAGATGACGACGTATGTCCTCAAAATCAGCTCCAACCGCCGCCAGAGGAGCGTGTGATGGCCCAGTACCAAGGTCAGCAAACTAGTGCCTCCTTGCTGCCCTCTTTGGTTTAGCTGGTCACACCACGACGTCCTCGCGCCGAAGTCTCTCTCCCCATGAAGGTCTTTTTGGCGCTCTCTGCAACTCCACCTCGCGCTCGTGAGGTGCTACATCTGCACATACAAACAAACACCAGATAGTATCCACACCTACATCATATACATAAGGCATGCTATCTCAAAAAACCCAACACATACATATCAACATCATTAAATCAACATACCTCGGTGGTCAAAAACCTCCCCTGGAGGTAGCACCATGTCCGGATCATCCCAGAAGTCAACCCCGGCATAGGGGTAACGTAGTATCACCTGCGGCATCTGTCGCCTCTTCCGTGAAGAAGTGGCCACCCTCGCCACCACCATGGAGAAGCAACACGGTCGACCACCTCCTTAGTCGCGGCTCTTGCACCCCAGATGCACCCAAAAGAATCCTAGGGCGCAACATCGACACCCTCTCCAGAAACTAGGCCACCAGGATGGACCCAAAGGCAAAATCCCCCGTATCCGTGGACCGACAATGGTCCAACTACCCCACCATCCTCGCGTGCAGCGTAGGCCCCCAGGCGAACTGCTCACCAGGAAACACTCTCCCCATCACCAACAATTGGCCCCCATTGATCTGTTGGGTTTCCAGTGACCCATATACTCTCACAATCATCGTTGCTATATAGCGATGCGCTAGGGCATCTATCAACCCGATGCTCACAGCCGTCCCAGACATAAAGTTTTGACCTGAATAGTATCTACGGCCAACGGTCACCAGGGTTAGGTCCCTCGGTAGCACTGGCTCTGTCGGTAGGGGCACACCCCAAAATGGGAGCCCAGTCAAGAATTACACATCCTCCACCACAGTGAAGGGGATCTACTCTCCTCGCACAAGGAAGCAGTACAGCTCCAGACTCCACATCTGGATCAGGAACTGCAGGAGATATTCCTGCGCCCGTATCAAGGGGCACTCAAAGAACTTTAGCAACCCACAGGCTGCCAAAGTCACTCGCACACCTGGCTCCTCAATAGCCATGGCATCTCATAGCTAAGACCAATATCACTCTCACCAAGCCACTGGCATCGTGAAAATTGTCCACTTGCAGCCACAACAAAGAGTCTTATATCAGCCCACGAGACCATCAACAATGTCACAAACATCAATTTTACACCCGTCAACTTTGCCTCTAAGGCGCGGCTGTTTTAACCCACAGGTGTGCCTATTCACTACACAGGCACGCACGCATGTGCACTTGTTAGCTTCACAGGTGTGCTCTCAGACACGCCTGTTACCTACACAGGCGCGCTCTCAGGTGTGCCTGTTACCTACACAAGCGTGCACTGGTGCGTGCCTGTCCACGTCACAGCCGCGCACAAATGCACAGTTATATAGCCGACAGGCGTGCACATAGTGCACGCCTTTAATTCCCTCACCTACACCCCCATGCGCGTCTATCCGGTGGGCAGGCGTGCACTGGATCACCCGCGCACGTGGGGCCCACACCCAAAAAACCCCTCTGTACGGCCCTCTGTACAACCCCTGCCCAAAAAATGAAATCCTATTTCTATGCAGGATGATTAGACCACTAACCTGATGCTCGCTAATCACCAATCAGATGCCTCGTCCTCTATGAATCTCCAAATCTCCTCTGAAAACTGCTTGTCCAGTCACTATTGCAGCAGGTACAAATGAGGTGGTAATGTGGGCCCTACAGCTATATATAGGCCTTTTTTCCAAACTTCCACTCACCATTCCAGGAGCCCACGGTGTCCGTTTCTCAATCCGTCTTCAGCCACGGGATCAGCATCACGTCATCTACAACATAGCAGTCCCTGGGCCTCTTTTCATCCTGAGCCCTCGAGGCACCATTTTTTCATACCCTGGTCAGGTATGCATGCACATATTCACGCTTATCAAATGCATGCTGATATCTTCGATCCTCTTCAGATATTGTTCACTTTGGGTATTTGGTTTTCATGTGTGCAGGTACTTGATCATCATACATCGGCACAACCCCTTCAGGTATATACTTAGCACTGGCATGTAGTCTTTCCCTCTATATCGCACTTACATTTCCAGTCACATCCTCTGATATTTGCCTCTAGGATCCCCATTTCCAGCTCTGCAGTACCCACACCTCCATTTGCATCTTCGGTACTATCACCCGGTAGCATTCTTCCCCACATGAGTTGTCCCATTCATAGCACCTTGTGGCATTTCTGACACTCATGTTGTTGTTCAAAACCCTTTAGGGATGGGAGTCTCGATAGTCTTTTATCATGTCGTGAATCAACCACATACTCCTTCTCCTCATTTTGATAGCTTTCCCACACGGACTCCCAGTTTATCTCTTCATGGTTCTATTTTTTGACTGCACCTCCGCAGTATCATGAACCCTACATTTCATCCACAATCAGTTGGCCCATTAGAAAATCTCCCTTCATTTCACCTACCTCATACAGAAACTCACCAATGGGGCCCCCACCCTTCATCAGTTTTTTGAGCAAATTATGCCCTACATGGGACACCCATATCACATTGGGGCACCCGTTTCTGTATTTGTACATTTCCCCCCAATTATTCATTATTTATTGTACAAATGCCTTTATTTCCCGTCGTTACATTACCTTTTTGTCGTCACCTTTGGCGACCTGCTTCCCTCTTTTTGGACAGCCGCAACCCATGTCACTCTTAGTTGGAGCACTACTTATCATCTTCCCTTGATGGCATTTTCCATATCTTCAGAGTACCCCACAGGTCACTTACCTCTGCCCTCTGAATTTGTTCACCTTGTCGCGCCTCTGGCACAACTTATCCCTGGTCTTGTCGTCCCCCTGACACTCGATATCATTGAACGATTGCGGCCACTTTTTATCTCACACATACTCCAACCAAGGGTCGTCTTGAGTCTTCCCACATCTTGACTTCATCCATGTACCTCCTCCACTTCCTCACCTCACCTAGTAGATTTCACAAAGCCATTTTCTTCTCGGAGTCGCGTCCCCCTTTTTGTTGACATCAACATAGTTTCTAGAAGGGCGATAGTATCTTGATTCTCATTATCCACTCAATGAGAGATCTCGGACGGCATAGGGTGAAACACCATTTCTCCCTGCTGTCGTTGACCCCCATAACATTCGACGCCAACACTTTCTCATGTTATGGTGGGTCTTACTTTGTGACTATTGCAGTTAGTTCTTTTATTTGCCGAAGACCTCTGAACTTGGCAGGGATATCAATGCCCACATAATCACTGCTACTTATTACCACGATCACTGCCTACTATTCAGAGCATGTTCATTTGCAAAATTGTCTTCTGACTTTATCACAACTGCCCCTGAGGGTGCTGTAGTTGTCTACACCAACACTTCAGTCATCATTTTTTAGAGTTACATGACACGAGCATGGGGCATGCCCGCCTCGTTTGCACACAATTTTCTATTTTTACACCTCATGGAAGGTCGGGTCCTACCGGTTCCTTTTTCCCTCCAACGGATCCCTCTGGATGATCCCACTATTTCTCTCTCTTACAACAACATTCTCAGTAGAAGAAACATTCATGGATTTCGGCTATACGTATGCTCCTAACCTCATCCATCAGGGGGCATCTGTTATCACTGAAATTTCGTCCGCACATTATTACAAGAACTCAGCATCGTCAAACAGTGATGAAGGCATCCATGAATCTGAATTAATACCACAACATTCAAAAAGGTCAAAAAACTATACAAAGTAGTGAAAAATTGAAGAGCGCTATGAAGACATTGGGCGCGCGCGTGCATGCGCGTAACAGAAATGCAGAAATCGCGCACAGGCGCATGATGCGCGACTATTATCGCAAAAATCCACGCACCTGCTAAACGGCGCATTTATGGGAGTGGTTGGCCTCCCACCCACTTATGGTTCAGCTCCCAAGCCGATTTGACCCTCAAATCTAGACTGGATACGACTGGTGGACTGGTCAAAGACCTAGGAATGCCCTAAATGGCCTCTTTTCACACTACAAAGCAGTTAAACAATAACCCAAAGCAATGCTATAAAAAGCCATGGATGCACCTCATTTTTTCAAGGAATTCAAAGTAATGTTATGCTACCTCTATTGTCTTGAGCACTCCATCCTTGTCAATATCATATTGGCACCATTACATTGGACAATCCACCTCACCATTGAGTGGATTTGTAAAGAATTCTTTCATCATCATTTTCCATTTTTCTTTGTTGTAAGAAGAGCTAGCTAGTGGGGGTCCAAGAGCCCTCCCTTGGAGGAAGAAGGGACTCATAGTCCCCTTTCTTCTTGGTTCTTTGTTTTCACTAATAGATCAACTTCAAATATTGGTGACATGGGTCTTATGGTTCTTTTTGTTTCTATGTCCCTATGTTCATGAATTTAGTTGTTATTGCATTTCTTAGTTTAATTCTTAATTGTAGTCTTTTATTTTCTTTCCCTAACTCTTTTCCTTGCAGCTGTCCTGCTCAGCAGACCCAACTGAGCTTGCAAGCACCTCTATTTTGCTCACCAAGGTGATGAAAGAGGCGCAACAATGTACATCCTCCCATTATTCTCTAGGGTGTATGTGTTCTTTCTCCCATCATGAATCACATTCTTGTCATATTGCCATGGTCTACCCAGCAATAGATGACAAAGATCCATGGGAATGACATCACATAATATTTCATCTTTATATCCCCCTATTTTAAATTCAACTAAACACTATTTAGTGACATTTACCTAATGTCCTTTTTGTAGCCACGAAACTCTGTATGGGCTTGGATGTACAACATTCTCCATCTCCATCTTTTCTACTATCTTTGTAGATACAAGATTTTCTGTGCTACCGCTGTCCACTATGACTTTGCATACTCTGTCTTTAGTTTTGCAAGCAGTCTGAAACAGACTATTTCTTTGGGCTGGGTTCTCTGCCTCCTTCTCTGGCTTCAAGAGAACTTTCCTCATCATCAAAGATCTTCCGCCCTCAGCATCTTCTACCTCAACATTTCATCCTTGAGCTTTGACAATGTGAGTTTCACCACCATATTTTCTTTTATCTGGATACTCATAGAATTTATGTCCGATATTTCCACAGACAAAGCATTTTACTTCACCGCCTCTGCCTCTTCCTCTTCCTCTAGCTTGAGGAAAAGTATTTCTATCAGCATACTGCCCTCTCTGTGAGCTTCCTCCTCTCTCATGTTGAGTTTGAGGTTTCTTCCCCTCTTCTTTAGATTTTTGAGTTCTGTCTTGGGCAATTGTTTTGCCTCTGGCTTGACTTCTACCTCGACCTCTTTGACCTTGTTCTTGGCTCAGCTTCTCTTAAGCCTTCAGAGCCATTTGATAAGCATATTCCACAGTCTGAATGGTCATCATGCTCATCTCATATTGAATGTCATAGCACAGACCATTCATGTATCTAGCAACTTTTTCATCATCGTTTTCTCGATGACCTGCCCTGATGTTTATCTTGTAGAACTCTTCAGTGTTTTCCTTCACTGACATCAGCTTCTGTCTCAAATTCTGCATCCTCCAAAACAAAGTGATTTGATAATCCTTGGGTATAAATTTGGCTTTCATCTTTGCAACCATTCTATCCCATCTCTTGATTTTCTGCTTGCCTTTGCAGCGTCTGTTAGCTTGCAGTTCATCCCACCATAGTGTTGCATTCCCTTTAAGTCTAGTAACGAAATGTTTGACTTTCTTGTCTTCCTCGACATCCTCATAGTCAAAGTATTTGTCCAGAGCTATAATCCAATCTAGAAGCTCTTCAACATCCAGGTTTCCCTCATACATGGGAATCTCCATCTTTTCTCTGGCACCTATCCTTGCAACAACCCTAAATAGGCGTTCTTCTACAGCATCTTCGACTGTGACTTCTTCTCCTTTGTTTCCAGTTTCATTTTCACTTTCAATTTTGCTGATATCCCTAGTGTCAACTATGTGCCTTTGTGTTGTCTCCATGGCATCAAGTCTATCACATAACTCGCGCATTTCTCTTTCTCTTGCTGGATCAGGCATTGGCATTGGCCTATCTCTTCTTCTCGGTGGCATGGCTATAAAATGTTCCCCTGTTCTCTGCTACAAAAGAAAAGAACTTGTTCTGCGGCTCTGATACCAAATTGGTGCGTATCAAACTACTCCTTTTTCTCTAGCTCCTTCTGCTTGAAATATACAGACACAATCAAGCTCTGATACCACAAATGGTGCCGACCCCCAACCCTCGGGCTGAGATCCACACAGGATCTTTCTAATTCTCCTCTGAGTTGGATTGACTCTTCAATTTCCCTATGGGAAATTCTCACACACACAAGAGTGTATCCACAGGTCCTTCTTGAAAAACCCACCCTGTCCACCTTAACTCCAGGTGCGAGCCTTACACTTCCATACGACCACGACCTGGTCCTTGCGCAAATGACTTTCGCAACTCGTGTGTTCGTAGGTCGAAGACCCTCGACTTTTCTTCACCAAACGTTGATACCTGACATGCGATGGGATATGGATCCTCCTTGTTAGCGCCCTCCACATGTAACCGCCGACTAGAGATAAGTACTAACCTCACTCGCAACTTGTGAGTTCACGAGTTGAAGGGTTGAACCTTCAGGCCCTTCTTTTACGAGACTCTGAGATGTGAAAGTCAGAGAAGATTTGACTCCTTCAGTACTTCTCGTAGCTCACAACTTCGTGAGTTGGTTTGTTGAGCCTTTGTGCTCCTTTATTACAAGAACCCGAAGCATGAGAAGTCAACAGGGTGTCCACCTGTCAACCATGCGGTCCCCACTTGATGGACATGCCACGTGTTCGCCTGAGACCTCGACCCTCACCCTTCATGACTTCTGCATTCGAAACTGATTCCTCCCAACCTATGAAACCTCGATACGTGATATAGCGAAGAGGTTCTGATCCAACAGTTATTCCTACTTCTCGCTACTCGGGAGTTCGCACAACCAACGAATTTGGTCTGCCCTCCGAACTCACAAATCCTGAGTTCGAAAGAATGATCCAATGGCCTGAACTGACCACGATCGACAGTCTTCGTTGATTCTTGACACTAGAGTGGTGGGTTTGTCCAACTCCTAACCACCCTACATATTTACTAGATCCTACGGTCCCCGCAACTTCACGAATTCTCCACTGAGAATTTTGACCGTTTGATTCCTTCCTCTGAATCTCTGGCCCAAATTGACTCGACGTTCTTTCTCTGGGACTCAACTTCTACGTGATGATTCAGTTCCTCGTCTTCCTTTGAATACTTCAAAGGCACTGACCCTCTTGAGCTTTCTATTGCAACCTCAAGTCTCGAAAGGACTCCTGCACGCACTCTTTGCGACAATCTTTCAAATACTTTTGTGTATTTGATTCTTCGACTCTGTGAACTCTCGACAACAACAGTCTTTCACTCTTCAACCTTAGTTGATAAATTCTAAGGCTTCAACTATCATACGCACACCTTGTATGGCTTATGTGCTTCACCTGCACTTTTGCTGGAATGAGAAAAATGGTATCCCTCATGAGCTTTTTGAGATAGACTCAGAACCCTTGTCAATGCACACCTTGCGGATGTTTCACTGCACTCCTTGCAGGAACTTCTCTCAGGAAGAGAAACAATTGAAATTCATTCTCTTTCTCTCTCAGACTTCATACATTCAACATGAAATCATACATTCAACACAACATAGCATCATAACAAATGCATAACAAAGAGAATAAAACAACTGTAAGCATACCATTCAACATATGTAAACAGTAAGCATCATAACACCATGAAATCTGAGTCAAAGCTTCATATATTAATTCAAGCTCCTATACATGGGTTCTTCTCTACAACTCTCTGCTATAGCTCTCTTCTTCTGCTCTGTGCTAATGATCTAATCATACAATAATACAAAGGCGAGGGTGTCTATATCCATTTTCCCTCCTATGCTCCTAAAACTATCTAATCTATTAATTCAAAGCTACCTACTTTAATTTATCAGACTTAATGTCTACTACATCCGACAGATGAGAGAAAATCGCTCAAGATCTGTTTACAACATGTAAGTACACTTCCTTTAACTACTACATTAATATCCTCTCATTAATTTCTTCAAAACATTTCAACATGTGCAAAATGTGTGTTGCGCTTTTCCAACTGTCTTCTACCTTTTATGATTGCCTGGTTGGCTGCTTACGATGCTCTTGCATCAATTATGAAATAGATATTGTCTCGGTGATGTATGGGCCTGTTCTTTTCTTGACACTGGAAATTATGTAAAATTGTGATATTTCTCTGGAATGGTTGTTGTGTGGTTTTCATTGCAAATGGAAAACGATGGTTGAAGTCATAGTTTCATTAATTATTCTAAGTGGAAGAATCCATGAAGGCTCTCTATTGTTTTTGTGAGTTTTTTTGGAGGGTTCATTCAGTCTAGACTTGATCGGTTGTCTTCACACAGTTCTTGTCACCTCACCTAGTCGCATTGTTGTTATGGGTTGTTGAGTTTGACCTCGAACCACCTGGTGTCACTATATATCATTTCTCCTAGGTATGGGCTAATTTATACTATTGGTGTATGTGTATTTGGTTATGATTTATATGATTCCAAGGGGCTTTCTTTGAGGTTGATTGTTATTTCATGGATCTTTTTTTTTATCAACATTACCTGGGTTGATTGGGGAAAACTGCAAGGGTTATGCCCTGCGTGTTCTGGATTTTATTTATTGTCTCGTGAGGGACCTCTTCTCCATTTTTCATAATATCTCCTGCCTGTTGAACTCTCTCCTTGTCTTGCAAAGCTATGGGTGATATGGCCTGTGTGTCCACCGTGTTGTCCTGAATGTTTCTCACCTATTGTTTGTGGTCATTTCCAAACTCCCTGTGTTGGTTACTCAGAGCCCACCCTTGATTATCTTAAGTCTGCTTTTGATAAATGAACCGGTTGTTTTTGGTTGGGCACATGGTCGACTATTATGATTTGGTGGATTATTGTCGACAATGGTTAATTATTGGTTGTCCCTGATTAATAGCATTGATAGTGATTTTTGTGATTGGTTTATAATCACTGTATCCTTTATTATGGACATTGATTCGATAGTTCAACATGGTTAATTGGTCGATTCGAGTAATGAAGTGGGCATGTAGTCATTGCCTCTTGTGTTGTAATAGTTGGATTTTTTACTCAACATTGTTTTACGGTTGATCAAGAATATTCCTCTTTTCTTTATACGTTGGGTTGTGTGTTTCCTACAACATGATAGGTTGAAATAAGGGTTTTTGTTACTATGTGTTTTAATTTCCAAATGGGAGTATTGCAATCGTGATAGCTATGGCATGGTTGTCCACTGTATATGTTATGGATATTGTTTGATTGATTTGAGAAATGGAATTGGGCATACTGTTGTTGCCTCCTTGTATTGGGTTGATAGCTCAGTGTCATTTGATGTTTAGATTTAGAGTAATTAGACATGTACAGTCACAAAAATGATCTTGTGTTTTGTTGAATGGTTTGTGTATCCTATAGCATCGTATGAGTTGAAATGGTGATTGTTGTTACTATGTTTTTAAATGGCAAGTCATGATTATTGCAATTTGAAATATTGATGATTGTGTTTGGTTGTCCAATGTGTATGTTTGATGTGTTGGAGTTACTTCACACACACCTAGGATTTATTTTTCCTCAGGTTTTTATTTGTTTATTGGTCATAATTAGTCATTATCCAGTCTCCTATATTTTAGGAGAGAATATTCCACCTAGAGAATATTCTCTTTCAGTTCACATTTCAGTTTGACTAGTTGAGTTGAGTTTATATGTTGCATTGGGATCATCACCATGCAACATTGGAATCATCACCATGCTAATTCGACATTGCCTTGGTATCATCACCAGAGTGGCACATTATCCTTGATTCCTTGAGTTAACTCCTCACTACTTTCTGTTCAGTCAGTTAACTGAAGACTAGTTGACTAGTTAACTCAACTAGGTGGCAGTTCACTCCCGTAACTGTTGCTGTGTGTCCAGATCACTCTAGACCACCACTATGGTGACTTGGTTCACGTCAAGTCGAACTCATTGAGTTATACAAAGTATATCATGTGTAAATTATTCATTATTCATAACGGTTAATGAGAATTCTTCCATTCTTTCTCTCCTTCTTCTTCCTTTTCCAATTCTCTCTGCAAATGTGTGTATTATTTTTTAGCTAGATATATTCTGTGCATTTTCAACACATTTACATGGTATTAGAGCTGACACACTACTAATAAAAAGCTACACCATAATTTTTTGCAGGTATAAAAGATTGAAGATAGCGGAAAGATGGAATTCCAAAAAGAATTCATTCCGACACCTTACAACTATTTTGCATGGAAGGAGAAAATAGCCATACATATTTGATCCAGAGGGTTTCATAGGTTAACCATGAATACAGATACAAAGCCAACATCAGCCATAGAAAAATCCAAGTACTTGAATCGCATGGATGAGGCACTCGGAACAATTTGCAGTCTTATTTCTCCCGATCTCCTTTTTCATATATCTTCCTGTAAGACTCCCAATGAAGCTTGGACCATCTTGGAAGGGATCTTTGGAAAATAGGATGAGATGAGGGGACACATGCTGGAGGTTGAGCTTCTCACATTGGATCCAAAAAGCTTCGAGAATATCGAAGATTTCTTTACAAAATTCAAGGATTTACTGTCGCAACTCAAATATTGTGGGGTTGATAAATCGAAGGAGGAGAAACAAATGGTTCTCACTAAATCGAAGGAGGAGAAACAAATGGTTCTCACCATTCTCTCCAATATTGGTCCTGAATTCTCTGTATTCATATCTACATTCCATACTTTCAGATTCACCTCTGGAGCCACCTGGAATATGCCTTCTCTTGAGGACTTTAGCGAATCCCTGACACAAGAGAAAACCAAGCTCATCAACATGGGTGCAATCAAAGGCCCAAGGGCGCATGCACTCACTGTGCATGATGGAAGCCACAAATATCATAAATCTAAAGATAAAGATAAGAGGAAATCTCATTCACATACATAGAAGGAAGGGTACACAAAACCCTTCACCGATGCCTCCGGATCCAAAGGAGAAAAGGGAAGAAAATGAGAGAAATGCATATACTGTCACAAAGGATTCCATTCAGAATCTGCATGGATGCAAAAGAAAATAGATCTGATGTCTCAAATAATTTAGCAAAACAACCTTGGATATTGCGTCCCTGAGGGTGCAAAGAAGAAGACGCCAGAAGATACGAATTCCAAGAAAGACAATTCTAACTATGCCTTGATTGCCATCAACTCCTCTCCCGATGCTTGGATCGTAGACTCAGGAGAATCACATCACATGGCTGCCTCAAAAGCAATATATTATTCTTTGGATGCATGCAAAGGTCCTCCCATTCTAATGGGGGACAACTCTTCTGTCAAAGTCACCGACAAAGGAAGGATTGAACTCACCAATGGAAGTTTCGAGAATGTGTTGCATGTTCCCAAGCTTTCTGTCAATCTTATCTCCATGTATCAGATGACAAATTATGGCACCGGAAATAAATTTTTATTCACACCAAATTCCATGGACATCTATGACATGCAAACCAACTCCAAGGTTTCTATCGGTGAGGTAAATCATCAGTCTAGATTGTATACATTTTCTGAATTCATTGAACCTGATTCTACTTTACTACTTACTCATGCTGATGAAAGTAGTAGGATATGGCACGAAGGTTTGGACATTTGAATTTTAGATACATGCAATAGCTTAGCAAGAACAAATTAGTTGATGGTCTACCAGAAATCCATTTCTCCAAGGGAGTATGTGAGGGATGTGTTCTCAGAAAACAAACTCAAGAGAAATTCGACAAGGGAAAGTCTCAGCGAGCTTCCGCACCTTTAGATCTGATCCACAGTGACCTCATGGGTCCTTTTCCGCATTCATTGATTAGAAAAGCGATGTTTGTTCTCATTTTTGTTGATGATTTCTCATGTTTTACATGGGTCTACTTTCTCAAGTGAAAATCTGAGGTCTTTCAACACCTCAAAGATTTCAAAGCTTTGGTTGAGACACAGTCTGGAAAGAAGATCAAATTCCTCCAAACTAATAATGGGGGAGAGTATGTGAATCATGAGATCCAAAATATTTTCCATGAGGTAGGGATTCAGTTGCAGTATACATTTCCCTACACTCCGCAACAAAATGGAGTTACTGAGCGGAAAAAACGATCTCTAAAGAAGATGGCCTCTTGCATGTTGCATGCAAAGTAACTACCACAGAGATTATGGGCCAAAGCACTTAACTGTGCAACATATATCCAAAACAAATCTCCCCATTGATCTGTCAAGGATAAGACCCCTATGAGGCTTGGAGCAGCCTCAAACCAGAAGTGACCCACTTTTGTATTTTTGGTTCACGTGCATGGGCCCAGATTCCCTCTGAAAAGAGGAAGGCACTTGATCCACAAAGCATTGAGTGCATTTTTGTTGGATACCTGGATGGTGTGAAGGGATATCAACTTATTGATCATTCCTTGAATCAGCTCATCATTGAGCATAGTGTCCAATTCAAGGAAAGTGTCTTGCATGTACCTCAGCAGTCGCATGAAGACACCTTCACTCTTCCACCTGTCCGAGATGATAAGAATGCACATCCCGACTCTTCTTCAGACGAGAGTTATGATTCATAGGACTCAGATGATTCAGATTTAGAGTCAGTACAATCAGATGCAAAGTCAGAGCATCCAGATGCAGTTGCAGAGCTAGAGTAGAGGCCCAAGTGGGCACAAACTACTCTTCAGGATGCAGGGGATCTCGTAGGTGATCCAACCGATACTAGGAGGACTTGATCTGAATTTGAGGAGCCACCTATTGCACTCACTTCCATTGAACCATTGCCTTCTAAGCATATTTTCTTAGTTCAGTCTTCAGATCCACAATCTTATGGTGAGACTGTTGGAAATCCCTTTTGGGAATATGCCATGCAGGAGGAGTACAACTCCCTCCTCGAGAACCAGACTTTGGATATGGTTCCCCTTCCTTATGGGAGGAAACTTGTCAGATGCAGATGGGTCTATAGGACCAAGAGCGTAATGGATTGACAGATCAACAGATACAAATCCAGGCTTGTCGCCAAAGGCTTTCAACAGGTTCATGGTATTGACTATGATGAGACCTTCACTCCAGTAGCGAAGATGGATTCCATATGATTGGAACTTGCCATTGCGGTAGCCAAGGGATGGGAATTCCATCATATGGATGTGAATAATGCATTTATTCATGATGATATCTCTGAGGAGATATACATGGAGCAACCCCAAGGATTTATGCAGGACTCATATTCGGTCTGTCGACCGAAGAAGTCACTTTATGGCCTCAAGAAGGTTTCGAGGGCATGGTGTGCCAATATGGACTCATACCTATTGTCACAGAACTTTGTATGTTGTAAATCAGATCCGAATGTATACATGCTCAGGACGGCTGATTCAATTCTACTTTTAGTTCTGTATGTCGATGATTTGCTGATCACCAGTTGCTCGACTTCAATGATTGTTGCAGTCAAGAGGATTCTTCATGACAGGTTTTTGATGACGGACATGGGTCCACTGCACTTCTTCCTTGGACTTGAGATCATTTAGGATGCATCAGGCATCAAACTGTCTCAAGCCAAGTATGCACGAGATCTACTTGAGAGATTTCACATGACAGACTGCAAGTCTGCTCCGACTCCTTTCCTATCAAGATTCAAACTTGAGGATGGTGGGGAGACTCCACTGGTTGACAACACATTGTACAAACAGCTAGTGGGGATCTTGTTGTATCTCACACACTCCATACCAGACCTCTCATATGCAGTTGGCGTAGTTTCCAGGTTCATGCAGGAGCCGCATGAGCTACATTGGAAAGCTGCAAATCATATCCTTCGATACGTACATGGCACCATCACCTTTGGGATTCATTATGCAACAGACTCTACATTAGATCTCATTGGGTTTACTGATTCTGACTCGGCTGGCGATATCATTGATCGCAAGTCCACATCTGGTTACTCACATAGTCTTGGTTTTGGGCCTATCTGTTGGTTGAGCAAGAAGCAAGCTGTCATTACTCTATCTTCAACCGAGGTAGAGTATAGAGGGGTAGTTAACATAACCATTTAGGCTATGTGGCTACAAAATTTTCTCACTGAGTTGGGCATTCAGTTTCATCAGCCGATCATCATCTGGTGTGACAACCAGAGCACTTTGAAGTTATGTAGAGATCCATTTCAGAGGCAGCGAATGAAGCACATCGAGATCCACATGCACTACATCTGGGACTTATTATATGAGGGGATCATCGACTTACAGTTCTAGCCTTCAACAAAACATATGACAAACATTTTCACCAAGACCTTCACTGAGCAGAAATTACATTCTTTGCGAGGTCGTCTTGGAGTGAAGGACACAGTTGCCTAGCAACTGTAGTTCTTCTTTTTACATACATTGTACCTTGAGGGGGGGGGGGTTTCCCATGAGGTTTTTCCTCTTTTCTCACTTTATTTTTAGTGTATCTTTTGTACTTGGATACCTAACATGGCCTCGTTGCCAGGACCCAATCTTTATTTTCACCATAGTGATGTTCAGGGGGGCTGTTGGAGTTACTTCACACACACCTAGGATTTATTTTTCCTAAGGTTTTTATTTGTTTATTAGTCATAGTTAGTCATTATCTAGTCTCCTATATTTTAGGAGAGGATATTGCACCTAAAGAATATTCTCTTTCAGTTCACACTTAAGTTTGACTAGTTGAGTTGAGTTTAGATGTTGCATTGGGATCATCACCGTGCTAATTCAAACTTGCCTTGGTATCATCACCAGAGTGGTGCATTAGCCTTGATTCCTTGAGTTAACTCCTCACTACTTTCTATTTAGTCAATTAATTGAAGACTAGTTGACTAGTTAACTCAACTAGGTGGCAGTTCACTCCCATAACTGCCTGAGAGACTAGAATAGGTGGCAGTTCACTCCTGTAACTGATGGTGTGTGTCCAGATAAATCTAGACCACCACTATGGTGACTTGGTTCACCTCAAGTTGAACTCATTGAGTTATACATAGTATATCATGTGTAAATTATTCATTATTCATAACGGTTAATGAGAATTCTTCCATTCTTTCTCTCCTTCTTTTTCCTTTTCCAATTCTCTCTGAAAATGTGTGTATTATTGTCTAGCTAGATCTATTTTGTGCAGGTTTAACACACTTACATGATGGATATCATGCATCATAGCAGAGATAGGCACGGGTTCTGTGACAGTATGGTCTCATTACAATTTAATTGTTAAATGGAATTGAGGGATGGAATCAGGCACGCTTTTTGTGTCTGTGTTTGATTAAGGAAATACTTCATGGACAATGGTTGATGTTTTGATGCTAAACAAAGTGGAAATAAGTGATTGTGTGTTCATTTGGAAATTGTTTTAAAACATTAAATGGACAAATGAGAAGAAACAAAACTCTTATATAGGTTGTTTGGAAGGAATATTGTTTTGAGTTTGATGACACTGTGTTAAAGATTTAATTGCGACCAGTTAGCAAGTTAATACACATAAATGATTAAATTATGCACAATAGTTGTTAAATTGATCACAATTATTATTTGGTTAAGTATTGGATCTTTTGCATTGAATATAGAATGGTTTTATGGATTACTTAATTAATATTATGAACAATATCCGCTCTCCTTCCCTACCATTATTTCACTTTTTTCTAATTACAATCCCCTTGCCCTCCCATATACATTATTCACTCCATGTTCCTAAAAATTAATTACAGTTAAGAGGAGCTCGGTATTTTGACAGTTTAAGATCACAAGGATGGATTACAATGATGTGTTATTTGGTTTACATTTGAGTTGATTGTTGTTGTCTGTGGGAAGTAACCATGTTCTTTTTCCCTTCATTTTAACATTTTTCGCTCAATACAAACCCCTCACATATCCCAGAACCTTTTGTTCACCCCCTGCTCATTGAAAACAGTTAAACAATTTGTATGGATTGGATTGCATGAGTCTGATATGTTGTTGAGCGAAAATTTATTTCATATTTTTAAGGAGTTGTCAGGTATGGTCGTTAAAGGAATTATTTTCTAATAAATCATGCATGCAGGAATGAGCTTTTTCAGCCGAGGTATCCATGGAAGAGGCTGTTAAGAACCAAACATCAATATAGCATAGAAAAACCTCAGGTAAAGTACTCAACGCCTTGAAAAAGAGATAATTTCAGATAATAAGCCTCTTCG
>SNQJ01S0053694.1:30837-45334 GCA_010110895.2 Picea sitchensis
ACCATGTGTCATTTCCCTTGTATCATAAATTACTTTAACTTCGGGACGAAGTTTCCTGAAGGGTGGGTGTATGTAACAACCCTAATTAATTAATTAATTATCATGATTAAATATTTGTTTAATTAATATTAGTTTAATTAATTAATTAATTATCATGATTAAATATTTGTTTAATTAATATTAGTTTAATGAATTATTAATTTTTATTGTGAAGACTTAGTTAATAATACAATTGTATTGGTAGATGGACCCATTTATGGAGGGAGGGATAAGGTGGTTGAGACTTAATGGGGGATAAGGTGGTTGAGGTTTAATGGAGGGATAAGGCGGTGAATAATGAGGAAAGGAGGATAAGGCAAGGGGGAACACTCGGGAAGGGGGGTCTTCTTTTGTTTGGGGGTAATATTTTCAGATTGAAGGAAGGAGAAGGGAGGAGGAGTGGAGACTTTGTATCTGTTATGCAATTGTTTTGTGCTTATAGACTTGAGGACTTTCATAGGGGGCACCTATTGCTGGGAATTTTGGGCTCGGGGGCCAGGAAATCATAAGGAATCCTGGGGCTAGGGAGCCAGATAGGTTGTTCCTAGCAAGCTAGGAGGTTAGTCAGTTTTGGGCAAAGCTTCAACTTGGGAAGAGTTTCAAAACAACAACAATTTGAGGTATTTATCATCATTATTATGGTGTGATCATTATTGTTATGTTGTTCGTTTTTTTTTATTATTTATGATGAATATGTTATTCATTATCATGCTGCTAATTTTAAAATTATGCTGAACAGTGAGTTGTTATTATGTTGAATAGAAAACAAAATAGAAAGTATTATAGCATTTCTATATTTAAATTTATGTTTTATAAGGCTCTATCTGGACAGGCCTTACAATCCACAAAAACTAAATCATATTTTCCAAGCTGGGTTTTTCAATCTAGTTGGCCAAGCAATTCTTCAACCTAGGCCTAAGAGGCCTCCTTTCTAGCCACACCAAAATTTCTCTGGTATCTGTGTCCCCCCTCATGTTTCTATGCATCCAGAACCACCTGCAAATGATGGTTGAAAAGATATTTTCCATCATCATGTTTCACATCATAATGGTCGGAATACAATATTGTTGCCATTTCCCCCTCCTCCACTACCATTTAATCCAAAATCCCAAGTTGATCGCATTGCTTCACCAACCCAGTCTTCACATGCAATAAAAAGGCTTAAAACAACAATGCTCTAACCAGATATTGATAAAGGAAAAAAATTGGCCAATTCCCCTAATTCTTCCAAAAATTCCTTTGAATCAGTGTCCTCCCATCTCCACCTCAAGGATAATTGCTCCCATGTTTTCAACGAAATCCATCCTCAAGGTTACAATTAACCTAAGGCTTCTACAGAAGGAAAAAATATCAAAAGAGAGCAGTAGTGAAAAGAGACAAACTTCCTCTCATAGCAAATATGGTTTTTAATGTTGTCAATGCAATTTTATTTTGAGAATAGTTTTTATTGATATGACAGAATTTTTGGACAACAAATACACTTTTAGACGAATTTGTGTTGGAAAACATGGATATGATTCTATTTTTGGATATAGTCATGTTTTATTTTTTATATTAAAATATTTGACTATTAATATGAGGATGGGAGTTACAAGGCGGATGTTTCAATTAAATTTTTTGGGTATTATACTTCATGTTTTGATGATTATTAAAGAAATGAATATTGGAGTGACAAGGGGTACCACCTATTTAGTTATTATTTAAATAGACCCTTGTTTATATATTATTATTTATTTGTCTCAACTAATTAGTTAAGTTAATTAAGCTTAACAAAAGAAAGGTAGTTGAACTACCATAACTTATTGAGAAAGAACAAAAGCTCAATCAATTGAAGAGACAAAGGGGGAGAAAAAAAGGAAGTTCTTCTCTATACTTGTGAGATAATTATTTTCTTCATTCATTATGAGTTTACTAGAAAGCTTAACCATCTTGATGACATAAGGGTTTTATTGAAGGCAGCAAGATTCAAAATTGAATCATATCTTTCAGCAGCTTGTTTCTAAAGGTGTATGATCTATATTTGGTAGTCTGTGTGTTATTGTTTGTTTATGTATTAGATTTCATGACTCATAAAGAATATTTTGGAAAGTCAATTGACAAAATTTTTATGGAAAGTTGATCCAGATCTTTAGCTTAATTTTTTTTTGTTGCCAGAGCCCTTTTGTATGGTGTTCATCGAAGACTTCTAAGTTTGACTTTGGTCCCACCCTTGTAGGGGTTTGTAAAGAGAGTTCCACTTTGTATCTCAGAATGAAGTTGATATAAAAAATAATATTTTTTATTTCAGTTTCACATGTGTATCTTAATGATATTGTTCATATTTTACTTTTATTCTCGTCTCTTTTCTTGTACACACTTATGTATATCTTTTCTTTATTTATTTTTCATAGTTACATATAACATATAAAATCGGCCTTAATCCCTAGTACATATTACATGTGGATTAAGAGATTGTTTTGAATTAAAGGCTATAAACTCTAAGTAACATTCTCAACAATCTTGCCTTAGCCTAGCAAGATCTGAAAATTCTTGAGTAAGGTTATTCATACCTTTTCCTCAACATTTATTTGGAGACCATACTAGGGAGATATTTCCATATCTCTTTGGTTGATTATATCACGATTGTAATTTATTTTTCTGCTTTTTCTAATTTCTCTTTGACTGATTTTTTCCATGACAGTACCTGTTGCGAGACAACCCAATATTGGAAATGGTATTTATAACCAAACCAAGATTACATTGACTTTATTCAACACTATTTTAGAAACTTCTACTACTCATGTTGAACTTGAATGCTCTTGGGAAGTAATTGAAAGGGAGATAAATATTCGTGAACATTGGGAAGCCATGTAAAGGAAGCCCAAAAATTAACAGTAACCTTTCCTCTTACCTGTTTAATATTTTATTTCATGTCCTTTAATTATATTTCTCAAAGAAGAAGAGGAGTGTCCCCTGAAGTTACCCTTATTTCTGAAATAAGAAGAAAAAAAAAATTATGTGCTCTTAGGAGAACCTTATCTGATTTCGCCAGTTCATATTAATTTCCCATACCTTTCACCTTCAATATGATGTCCTCGGGTAGTGGTAGTGGCACTAAAGGTTCCTCCTCCTCGCAACCTTCCACTTCATATGTGATTTGTAGTATCTATAGTCATCAAATCCCTATTCAATATACTACGAATCCTTCCAAGGTCATTAAGAAATATGGGCTTTTCCAATTTGAGGAAGATGCTACAACCACCCCCTGGCACGTGTATTCTCCCTTGAATCTCGCACCAACGACCCCAACCATTACCAAAATTAAAATATCATTTACCTAGGTTCTCGAGAAATGGTACTATTACCAAAAATGAACACCCGGTAGCATTTTCTAATGCTTTTCATTACATAGGGGCTAACGATAATGATACTTGCATGCATGTATTTGTCAATTCTCTTGAAGGGAAAGTTGTAGAATATTTTTTGATCTCCCACCCAAAATACTTTCAACTTGGGAAGAATTGGTCTATTGGTTTAAGTCCACTTATGGACATCCCAAGATTCCAATTGATCAGTTGAGGGAATACAACAACATTTCCTATAAAGATGGTGAAACCATTAAGTATTTTAACCTTTGTTTCACCAAGCTATATAATCAAATTCCCGAATTAATTTGTCCTCGAAATTAAGATGTGTTCATGCATTACTATAATGCTTTACCTTCTCCTTATCACCATAGACTTGAAGAAAAGTCTATTGACAATCTCGGTTCCTCCCTTTAGACTTCATTAGAATATGAAAAGAAACTTGAAATAATGGGTCTTCCTAAAGGATACTTGGTCAAGAAAACAGACATGTATGTCATTCTACAACTCATACAAGATATGAATAATATGATGATAGCTTACGAACGAAAGGGAATTTCCTCTTCCTTTTCCCCCAGGGGATTCTTCTTCTTCCCTAACACCTTTTAGAAATACTAATGAGAGAAATTTTCAGCCAAAGGCCATAATGACTCGCACTTGGTGTAACTTTTGTCAAGAAAATCATGATGAAAACACCTTCGAAGTTAAAATAAATTATAGAGATAAGATATTTGAAAAAAGGCCTGATACCACGATCGTTGTTTTAGATTGGTCCAAATCAAAGGATGTTATGGTAGTCAATACCAGGAAAAAATCTTACACTACCAAGATCAAATTTGATCTTCCCCACACTTCTTTCGCCCAATCTCATCTTCTCAAAATGTTGATAAACAAACTGTCAGAACTTCAAGTGATCAAAGAGTATCTTCTCCTCTTCCCTCTTCTAAATACAATATCCTTAACCAATTGGATAATATCAAAGCTAGACATGGTTTTCATCCCAGAATAGAAGAATCATCTTAATAACTTTATGGAAGGCAAGGTTTCCACCATAGCCAATCTATTTGAATAATTGAAGGAAGAGGATTCAACTGTAAATAGGATAGGTGTAAATAACTTTAGGAACCCTGTAAAAAAAAAACCTTTCTATATTTCAATAAAATTCATGGATAAAATAACTCATTCTTGCCTAATTAATGGTGGATCTTGTCCAAGTGTGATGTCTAAAATTATCATGGAAGATATTTTATTATCTTGTACCAATGAAAATTCTAGAATCATGCTCTTGCATAATAATTTGCAACAATAAACTAGAGGTGAAATCAAGGATGTAACCCTAGTTTCATGTGCACATCCTCAGATAAGCACAACTCTCAATATCCAAGTAATTGACATGTATGTGAGTAACTACTCAATTATTTTGGGAAGGGACTGGAAAGCCTTAACTAGTGGATAACTTTCACTTAATAGCACACATTTTTCCATCCCTTGAAACGGAAAGAACATTATAGTTCTTAGGGAAGGAATAATTTCACCTTATATAGAGAGTGTCCCCCAACCTAATGTAAATTATCTTGAAGAAGATTTAGGGGTGTACTCTATATTTGTCGATGAAGGTGATACTATACTTTAACCAATTGATTTTGATGATGGAATGTGGAACATGCATTCCGATGGATCATGTTCTAATAAAGGTAATGGAGCCAGCATCATTATATATTCCCCTACAGGAAAAAATCACAATTTATCTTATAGATTGGAATTTTCTTGTACAAACAATGTTGTTGAGTTTGAGGCCTTATTTTTGGGCATTTAAAATGCATATAACCTTGGTTATGGCCACCTTACAATATTTGATGATTCTGAACTTGTTGTGAATCTTGTGCGAAATATTTATGTACCAAATAATAAGTTACTTAAGCGTTATACCTGAGTTGTTTGGATGTTGATTTCAGATGTGTTATCATTTAACATAACTCATTCTAAAAGGGAACTTAATTCAATGGATGATAAATTAGTTGTTTTTGTGGATTCCCCTACTCGGGAGCTTTTAACTCAAAGACATGATTGTGCATTCCAATATCTATACCGTCATCACCTCCTTGACAACGTACAATCATGGAAATGTTTCCCTAGTGATGAAGCCATTTGTGTTTTCATACAAAATGAATTGTTTAAGCCCAAACAAATAATCTTTGTTGAAGATAAAAAAAAAAAAATCCTAAAGGCTTGAATCCTTTCAAAAGTCATTTTCGTCAAGCGATGTAGGAAACAAAGAAACACATAGAGAGGAGGAGTCGAAAAGGAAAGTTGGTGATACCATTTCCTTCAATATTGGGACATCCAAATCTCCAAAGATCATTAAATTAGGTGCCCAATGTTCTGATGAAGAGAAAGAAAAATTCACGGAATTACTCTGTGAGTTTCAAGATGTTTTTTCTTGGTCATACGAGTATCTTCGTGGTTTTCTCTTGCTCTCATAAAACATGCCATTCCTATCAAGGGGGGGGGGGTGGAAACCAATTAGGAAAAGTAAAATACCTATTAATATTGCACTTGAAGCCACTATTAATAGGAAAGAATTGGAAAAATTGTTGAAAGCTAATATAATCTTTATAGTTAAGTATTTTGAATGGGTTTCAAATCTAGTCCCTGTTCAGAAAACTACCTGTCAGATTAGATTATGTGTCATTTTTTGTGCATCAAACATGGCAAGTATCAAAGACCATTTTTCGATTCCTAATATGGATTTGATTTTACAACAGGTTGCAGGGTCTCAAATGATGTCCTTGCTTGATGACTTGTTTGGATATAATCAAATCAAGGTAAAAATGACTGATATATATAAAACCACTTTTACCACACGTTGGGGCGCATTTTCTTATGAACGTATTCCATTTGGTTTATCTACTGTAGGTGCCATCTTTCAAATAGATATGCAAATAGATTTTGACGATCTAATCGGCAAGACTATCCAAGTTTATCTTGATTATTTTACTATTTATTCTAAAAACCGATTGGATCATTTTGGTCATCTTAGAAAAGTTCTTATGTGTTGCAGAAAATTTGGTGTTTCTTTGAATCCTTCCAAGTCTATTTTTGGTGTCATGAATGGTAACATTCTCGGTCATATTGTTTCCAATTCAGGGATAAGTATAGATCCTGAGAGGATTACTACCATTATAAACCTCCCTTCCCCCACCTCCAAGAAAGAAGTTCAAGATTTCATTGGCATTATTAATTTTGTTCATAGATTTGTTCCTGATTTTGTTGTCATGGTTAAACCAATCCATAATATTTTGAAGCAAGATCGTTACTTTTCTTGGATAGATGATGTCAAGAATGATTTCCTTAGGATTAATAAGGCGATCGGTTTTGCATCGATTTTAGAAAAAACAAACTTTGAGAAATATTTTATAGTATATACCAATGCCACTGACGAAGCAATTTATTCTATCATCTTGCAATGTGATGACTAGAACAATGAAAAACTTGTAGCTTACATGAGTCACAGCCTATTAGATGATGAGGTCAAATATTCTTATATTGAGAAACATGCTTTCTCTCTTGTCAAATCTATAGAAATATTTCTCCATTTTATTTTGGGCAAACATATGTAGGTAAAAGTCCATTTTCATGCTGTCAAGTTTCTACTTTCAAAAAATTATCTTTCAGGAAAACTTGCACATTAGCTTTCCAAAATTCAGGAACATGATTTGACAATTATGACTTCAAAGACAATCAAGGAACGAGACTTATCCTTTCACTTAACTCAGCATCCTAAACCAAGTGAAGAACTAGATGATCAAGAAAACCCTCTTTCAACACTATTTTATATTGAAAATAAAAATATCTCTATATCTGAGCAACCTTGGTATATGAATATGGTGTATTATTTGCAGTATCAAAGGTGCCCAGATGAGTTGGATCCTCATTAGAGAAGGAGACTCTGCCTTGAAGATTCTAAGTATATCATTTTAGGGGACTCCTTGTTTAGAATATTTGTTGATGGTTTGGTTCTACGATGTGTAAATGATGAATAAGCATAGAAATTATTACACAAAGTACATGGATCATCAGCATTTATCATCCATATTGGTGGTCATTTTTTTGCTAAAGCTATTGTTTTTAATATCATAATAAATGGTTATTACTCGACTTTGATATTTCGTTATTCTTATAAATTTGCAAGGTCCTGCCATAAATGCCAAAAATTCGTTGGTAAAGAATGCCTTTCTCCCATGCCTCTATAGCATGTCCTTCTGGATTTCCCTTTTTCTAAGTGGGGTCTAGACTTTATTGGTCCAATCAATCCTTCATCCTTTGTAGGGAATATATTTATTTTGACAGCCACTGATTACTTTACTAAGTGGACTGAGGTTGTCCCTCTTAGACATGCGCAAGATGAACAAGTAATTTCTTTTCTGGAGTCTAATATATTTTCCAAATTTAGCCTTCCATCATAAATCGTTACAGACAATGGTCCAACCTTCATTTCTGCAAAATTGACCCAATTTATGGCGAAATTAGGTGTTAATAATTTCACTTCATCTACTTATTACCCTCAGGGAAAAAGACAAGCAAAGTCTACTAATAAAAATATGGTCAGGATTATAAAGAGAAACCTAGAAGACAAACCTCTCCAGTGGCAAATGCTTCTAACTTATTCTCTTTGGGAAGACCATACTACCACCAAATCAGGTACATGCTTTACTCCCTTTCAGATCATATACAACCAAGAGGATATTCTAGCTATTGAAATAGAGATTTATTCCTTACGATTGATGCTACAGACTAAAGAATTAAATTATTTTGATGTTTCTCAAAGGATAAATACATTGTTATCCCTGGAAGAACAAATAAACTTTTCCTTGGAAAATCTGAAAAGGTGGCAACAAACTGTAAAGAAGTATTTTAACAAACGAAAAAAGACTATTGAATTTAAAATCGATGACAAAGTCTTACTGTGGGATTCATCCCATGCTGAGAAAGGGAGACATTATAAATTCCAAAAGTTATGGCTAGGTCCATTCAAAATCTCTTTTATCCTCGACACAAATTCATATCTTCTTAAAGACATGGATGAGCGATTGTTTTCTTACAGTACCAATGGTTCCCACTTGAAGAAATATGTGGAACTAGCCTGATCACCGACTAAATTTTATGTATGATGATTGTTGTATATATTTTTGTCTTACATTTTTTGGGTCACTTTGGTTTATTGAGTTTTATTTTTTGTTTTTGTTTTTCATGGTCATCATAAATAAAGTCTAAAACATTTTTTTCATAATGATGTCATTTTGTAAATATTGTCGATCAATGAAAAAAAGATAGACACAACTAATATGATATCTTTCTTTTGAGCCACTGATGAAATAGATTTTTGCTTTCAATATTGTTTTAGTATAGTTGGTTTTTTTTTCTTCCTTGTTTCTGCTATCCCTTTCTTCCCTCCATTTTGAGATTTAAGAGCATATCAGAAAAATTCTCGTTGAAATTTCAAAAAGTGTTATTAATTACGAACCTTATCAATTTTTATGCATGAAGGATCAATTCCCCTCATACATCTCACTTTCCATAAGTTGTTCCCCGAAATCCCATCTCATATTTTCCCTTAAACCATCATTTCCCCCCCTATTTCATAACTATTTTCTGAGAAGTTTCAATAACCTACTTCTACCAGTCTGTAGATCAAAGCATTCTGAGTTCTAAATATGTTGAGAACATATTTACATGTAGACTCGTTCCTGGGACCCCTTGATAAAAACAATGATAGAAATAGATCTTCTTATTTGCTCTCCTAATTACCTTATGAAAAATATTCACAGTTTCGAAGAATAAGAGTGGAAATCCTAACCTATTTCCATGTGCAACTAATGGATGATAAGGGTGCTAGTAATTTAATTTCAAAATAAAGGAAATGTGTATTGTATTCTCTTGCTACCCTCAAGTTTTGATATATTTTTCAAGTATCAGCCATATGCCACTCATGGAATATTTACATACAAGGGGAAATGGTTATTATGTGAATATAATACTCCACTAGAAAAGTATGTGGGACATATTATTTCGGTGATAATTGTTAAATGGGCATATTATTGTTATGAAGTTCATATGAGGGGTCGATTCGACTTTGAATTTCGAAATGTAACTTTATGTTCTATGCATTTAGATATATGATGGTGATATTCTATGATTGGAATAAGTTTTTTGTTTGGAAATTGGAAGTTCTCTATTTTTTGTTGTGGTTGATGGAATTAAATGAGAAAATAAGGGAAGTGACATGCATTTATTGCACGACGTTCTTACCCTACCTCGAAGCTACCACCTTCAATTTCTCCTCACATTTGTTTTTCTACTCTGGTTAGTAGCGCCTCAATTCTTCTCGGTCATTGGCGGAAAATAAGTTGTGTTATTAAGATTTATAGCATTCTTCTCACATGTATGTTGGCTCTTATATCTCCATTCATGATGGTCATCTCTGCTCCAGATAAAATTATTATGTTGGCTCTTGTAGTTTGCATGCAGAATGTGTTTGTTTTTGAAATATTTTAATGGATTTACTGTGGGCATTTTGGTTGTGTAACTCACATTTTGATTTGGGTTTCTTCCTGTTGGAATTAAAATTTTTCAAATTGGAAATAACATTCGACATTTTATTCTATTTGAAATATATGGTTGTATGGTCATGGAAAGAAGGTGATATCATTATGATATGGCTATTGATAAGTAATTTTGGGTGAAGGTTTTTTTTTTTTCTCATTTCGTATGATTATTTCTGAGGGTTTCCTCTGTAAAAGAAAATATGCAGTTGGGTCTTGTGAATATTACATTGCACTCTCACCATGGAGGATGTTCAGTCTTATTTTTACCACGACATGGATGTTGTGTGTGACCTGTGTGTTTTATCCTGCTCTATTTTGATGGAAAGTGTCGGGCTTTTCTTAGCCTATAACCTACATTTCAAACCCTACACTTATATGCATGCTACAGGCCTCGCTTCCTCTTCCAATACACAATCAAATCAATAAAAGTAAAGCCAAATTCAAATTTTTTTCAAGCTATTTGACCCATGGTCGGTTTTGTGATCATTGTGTTGTATCCCTACTGCATATCCACACTTTGTATGTCTCACAGTCATTTCGTATTATCCTTGCCACTATTTTAAAAGGTGATAGAGTCTCGTGAATTATCTTACAATCACTATGGGAAGTAAATATGTTGGATTTTCTTGTAGCCATACCTTGAGGCCTATGTCTATTTTCCAGTCCCCAAACCTTGTATTCACATCTGATAATGTGGGAATGTGAATATTATAGACCTAGTTTCAAAGTCTGGTCCAAATATTCGACCCAACAGTTGGAAATATTGATGTCACCCATAAACCTTTGGCTTGTTTTTTATTGATCTATGAGGTGGTTTGAACAATTTTTATTTTAAAGGAGATTATATGGAAACGATTCCCACCAAAGTTGTAGGGGGTTTCAATCCCATTTTGTTTGCAGTTGTTATTGGAGGTTGTGATGTGAATATTATATAACAGAAAGAGGATATATCTATGTTTCTCTTCCTCTCATGATGTTTGGGAAATTTTGTATCATTATGACTGAGCTAAATTGTTTTGTAAACATCCTCCTATAGAAAGTTATGATAGTTTAAAAGGAGAAATGGATTTTTTATTTTTTTTATAATCATATTGATTTCACCTAAGTTTTATATTGCACGATTCAAAAATATTGTTTCCAAGTTGTAGATCCTATGTGTGAAGTTTAAAAGAGTGTTATGGTACAAACAAAATTTGGTGGAATTTTTGGATGGAAAAAAATGGATATTCAAATGATTTTGTAGATATTAACAATGTTCATTTTAAAGTTAATAAATGTTTATTTCTTGTAATAGAACAATAATCATTTTTTTCCTGTTCATTATTTCATTTTTAGTTCATTATATGCCCTCCACCTTCCCAATAACATTTATCCATCCCCTATTTTGTTATCTTGAATATCATTTTTAAAGTAAAAATATTAAAAAGGATTGGATAATGATTCTGGGTTGGAGATTGTGACATGAAGATATTGTTTTTGGAAGAAAAGGACTATGCATTGCCCAAACAATATCATCATGTTGCACATATGTTACACATCAAAATTGAACTATTAAGTATCTCACCCTAAGTGTCTCAAGTGTCGTATGCACCTTGGTAAGTGTCGTAAGTGTCGGCAAGTGTCATATGCACCTTACTAAGTGTTGCATTCACTTTTATATGTGTTTATATGTTTTTTAACCCCTTAAACCCATAAAAGAACATTTTCCATAATCCCTAAGTCATATTGGAGGAGGCAACCCATCATTTCAAGGCCAAAAACACAATTTTTACTTGAAAAATCGACCTTTTTTGGGGCATTTTTGAAGGGTAGCGCCCCCCTGGCCATGTTGAGGGAGTGCTACAATGCCCCCATTACCTTATGTAGGGACCGTTTATCTAGGATCAGTTCCCTATCTTTAACTATAAGGGAGAGTTGACTTTGGTTAGAGGAAAGTTTGGATAATCCCACCTCTTTTTGAGGGCCATCTCTTGGAGATGAGGTTGGTTTGGATCGAATACTAGCCTATGGCACTATCCTAGGATCAGATCCTAAACTAAAAGATTCATATCCTCAATCAATCTCCAAATCTACTCATGGTGGTTGAGCCTCCCAAGCTTATAAAAGGAGGCCTTTTCAAGGGAAAAAAAGGATAATTTGGAAGGTATCAAACCTTTGATTAATGGAGGCATATTTTAGGTATCAAACTTATGATATTGGGAGAAAGATTTTGGTTATGATATTGGGAGAATTGTGCAAAGGCTAGACAAGGATATCTTGGAGGACTGTTGTAGCATCATCCACGGTTGTAAGTAATCTTCTTGAGTTCTCATATTAATATATGCTTGGCCTATTTCCTTCTAGTTTATGTATCTTTACATATGCTTGTCTATTGTAGACGAATTTGTTTAATATAGTATGCTAGAGTAGGAGTTTCCTTGCATCTCTTTGTTGTATGTGGTTTGCAGGTATCAAGTTGTGCGAGCGAGTTTGGAGATCAAGATCAAATTGGAGCAGGAGGACAAATACCAGAATAAGGTGCATCACACTTTCTTCCTTCTCTTTCTCTTTTTGAATACTTAAGAAAATCTCAAAGGAATGTTAGTGTCCAATGTTAGCATATTTCTGTCTTGGTAATAGGGGTCTAAGATCCAAGAGGATATTCAACTGTCCACCGGGGAATTTTCCTACAACAATAATTGGTGACCATACTAGGGACGAACAATAATTTTTATTTCCTTGGATCATCTCTGTATTTACCCCACCTTTTAGATCATTTTTCTTGTTTTTTATTGATCTATTTCCTTTCTCCCCTCTTCATTGAAAATATCACAAAATTCTTGCAATTCTGGGTGATTTTGTTTTAGTTTTAAGCCTTTGTTCTGAGTTTATGGGAAGGGTAGTGCTCTGTTGGAGTGTATATAATAGTGTTAATTATAGATCAATTCTCCCCTGCAGTGTTTATCAAAGCGCTACAATGCTTTGTGCCCTTGAAAAAGGGTGAGTTGATCTCCTTTTTTGGTGTTTTCTGCCCTTTTCTGCTTAGTTTTTTCTAGTCTATCTTGCATATATTCTTGCCCGGAGTTTTTACTTTGGATTGTGGCTTTGTTTGGGTTGAATATTTAGTACTTATCACTTATTTTGTTGTCATTTTTTTATCTTACAACCTTTTCCAAATTTCAATATTGATTCACCTTGTTTTTCTTGGTTTGGTTTGAATCTTGTGAATTATTTGGTTATCTGGCTTATTGAAAAGGTCTGCAAAGGTTTGTTGGTATTAAGTTGCTTTTCAAATATTTCCTTTTTGAATGATTTGAGACTTTATGCTTACCACAACTTGGCTTGGATTGCATTTTCTTGTTGCTTGTTTTGTCAAGACATTTGAGTGATTCCTCTTTCTCCCTTTCAGTTTTTGGATTCTTCTATGAAATTTCTTGTTTCCTTGAATGCTTGTTGATTGTCAGGTCCTTGATTGTGTGAGGTATCTTAATTCAGTTCTCATTATCCTGTGAGTGCATGCTTTGTTTGAAGTCCTTTTTTCTTCGTGTCTTTTGTATCTGCATTCGACTCCAAATCCATCAGACAAACATAGAATCATTGTGAGGATAACTTTCCAAATCCATCAGACAAACATAGAATCGTGTGCTAGGGAGTGGTAAATCCAATTATTCTTATAAGCATATCTAGGATCCCCCTCTCACAAAGGGGTTACACACGAGGTTGTGTTCGAGAAAGAAACAGAGATTATCCCTCCGAGGTTTAATCGTTCGTAGTAGTAAGAATATATATTGGGGGTTCTTCTTGTGGCCCAATTGTCTTCATTTGGTCTCAGTGCTTCATGAACTATGAATCCATTCGGCGTCATCTGGAGTTCTACCGGTCCACTTGTCCTCAGTTCTCTTGAAGGATTTTGGACTTTTTATCCTTCCCATACATTCGGACTGGACTGTCGACTGTACTTTCCCAAAGGATGACTGCGAGTTGGTGTCCTTAGTAGCCATAATCTTTAGGTTCCTTACACAAGATGACGGTGAAGGGAAGTCTTCGTTGTACTTGGAATATACGTTGGTCAAACTCACTGGGGCTCCTTGGAGGGTAAATCCATGTTTATTGTGTGGAAGCTTGCACCAAGGCGTAAGTCTGTTAAGAAGGCCGCCAATGAAACTGATCCACCTTCTCTATCCCATCCCCTTCATATCTTGATCTCGTGATGTTGAATTTCATCACCAACTAGTGGTTTCATTGTGGGAAGGTTTGTTTGATTTTTTTCTTCTCATATTTGTAGCATGTGTTGTTTTTTTTCCTTAGTGGACCTTAGGTCAACTCAATGTCAATGGCCTCAAATCCTGTGATTACCAATGGAGGAACCCCTTTTCTCGAGGAACTATTAAGAACCAAACATCAATATAGCATAGAAAAACCTCAGGTAAAGTACTCAACGCCTTGAAAAAGAGATAATTTCAGATAATAAGCCTCTTCGAGGGGGCAACCTCCTTTTACCCCACTTAAATGTTCAAGTACAAGATGATT
>SNQJ01S0053694.1:55233-70836 GCA_010110895.2 Picea sitchensis
AATGAAAATGTCTCCTTGGTATATATAGGAGACTAGGAGGTATAATTACAACTAATGGCCTAAATCCGACATAAATAAAATAACATTAATAATATAATATGCCCCAATTAAGGGGTAATGAGCCAATATTAGGGCTTAACAGGAACCTTTCTCCTTTGCTTATTTTGAAAATGTTGATCCTTAGTGCATTGCCACACTGAGTATTTTAGGAGTCACGATTGGATTACCAGTTTGGTTGTTCCCCACTCTAGTGATCTCGAATGTTCCCAGTGCTTCGAATGCACCTAGTTCTTCAGGTGTAAGCACACCATCCACACATCAACCTTATGTCGACCTTTCTCCTTCTTCACCCGCCAGGTCTCCTTCCCTTTCTCCTTCTTCGCCTAGTGAAATATGATCTAAAGCAAGTAGTCAGGTTGATAATAAGAAGAGGAAAGGAAAAGAGAATAACAAGAAGAACCAAAAAGGGACCAAGCCTCCAACCACATCATATCATGTTGGATCCAAACAACCAGTTACAGATGTACTGGGAGTGTTGATAAAGTCAACAAGATTAAAACAGAGAATCCTAAACCCAAATTCCCTTGCAAGATTTGCAAGGGTATCCACTTTATAAGGGATTTTTGTGGTCTCCCCAAGGTCTTATAAATGTGGTATTTCATGTCATCAACCCCTGTGGGACATGTTGGTGACACCTTGTCATCTAGTGATAGTAAGGTTGGTAAGAAGAAGGGAACTATCAAATTTTCTTGCTTGTTATGCGAAGGTGATCATTACTCTCACGTTTTCCCTCATATGTACGAGGCTTCTTATCTTCTGGAAAAGATTCAACTTTCAACTGGTTATCATAATATTTCTCCCAAATCTTAATTAGTTGATGGACTAGTCAATCTACTTCCATCCCTGGTCAGTCTAGTTGATCAAGTGGTTAATCTGGTTTCATCCTCGGTTGAACCACAAACCCAAGTAGTTGATACAACTCCATCATCAATCAGCCCCACTCCCCCCTTGAAGAGTTCCAAAGTGGTCATTTTGGTTCCATCATTCGATGATCCCACTCCTCCCTTAAAGAGTGTAACCAAAGTGGTCGTTTCAGTTCCACCATCGGTCAATCTCACTCCTCCCTTGAAGAGTGCAACCCAAGTGGTCGAACTTATTCCACCATCGATTGATTCCACTCCTCCCTTGAAGAGTGCAACCCAAGTGGTCGATATGATTCTGCCATCGATCGATCCCACTCCCCCTTTGAAGAGTGTAAACAAAGTGGTTGATTCGATTCCACCATCGGTCGATCCCAATCCTCATTAAAAGAGTGAGGATGTCACTCAGGTCTACTTTGTTAATACTAATTCACCCAGACAAGGGGGCGCTCTGCCCATCTTGATGGTACCCCCTTCAAGAAATCAAATGATTTCTATTAATTGGAATCATTTGAAATAAACTCGTCTTCATTCTTACGTGACTTTCCAAATCACCGTGCAAGTTTGTGATAGGAATATACCTAACACTACAATAGATGAAGGTTCTTATGTTAGCATCTTATCCTCTAATTCTTGGAAATATTTTGGTTCCTCGCATCTTGCGTATTGAACTTTGATAGAAGAGCTAGTAAACCTTTAGGGATCCTTCCTCATTTATTGATTACTTTGGGAGGAAAAACAGTCTACGTCAATGTTATGGTAGTTCATGACCCCTTGGACTTTAACCTTCTCCTTGGGCAAGACTATGTCTACATTATGAGAGCTTTTGTGTCCACTCTCTTTCGAGTGATGTGTTTCCCTCACAAAGGAAACATAATAATGATCGACCAACTTTCATTCATTGACCCTCATCTGATGGTCAACCATTCACCTTCCCTGAACGGTCCGTACATTCCAGCAATGTCCACCCCGTCGTAGGTCAATTATGTAACGAATTTCCCCATGTGTTCAACCCCGCACGAGAAGGAATCTCTTCCTTCTCCTGACTTAGATCCAATAGTTGACATGGTCATCTCTTTGAGAGGTCTATTAGAGCTATATATCCCTACCCTTATTGAGACCATCAACATGTTTTCTTTCCAGAGTGTTTTTCTTCCATCTAGCGAAGATCTCTTGGAATCCATGATTGACGTTTGTCCCTTGACATGTATTCCTTCCAGAGAATTATCCTTTTGGAAGCCATGAGCATAGTTTTCCTCTCTATAGCAAGCGCATTGAAAAATGAAAAATAAATATGGGGATTGAACCCAGATATATGAACATAGTTTTTTCTTCTCTATGGCAAGCTTGTTAAAAAATGAAACAGAGGTCTTGAGCATAGTTCTTTTCCTGTGTCAAGCTTGTTAAAAAATGAAACAATCACCTCTCCCATTGAGTCAATTCTTTTCACTAGATATCATAGATGTCGAGATGAGTCTTTAGCTATATCTCATAGATGTTGAGTCAAGTATTTCGTTAGGTCTCGTATTTGAACCTTCCTTTCATCTTCCCTTATCCTTTTTCTCCATCTAGTACAGAAATTGGTGACAACCTCAAAGTCGACGAATGAAATGAATCTTTGGGGGGCATGTCTCTAGACTTTTATTATCATTCTGGAGTTAAGCTATTAGCTTTTCAAGTTGGGGGAAGAGTACCAACCATCCATGGGTATCCATACCTTTGGAAATTACATTGAGAATTTACAAGCATAAGTTTAAGTTTGTTTCAAGATTGTGTAAAAAAGAAACCTATACCGAGCTTATTCTTTGTTCTTTCTCGTGCTCGTAAATACATGAGAATGCAACCAAGTAGAAATTTATCACTTTTTCAAAATCGTAAAGTTTATATGAAAAAGGAACCCCCTAGAGTCTCCTTTAATCTCTTTTCAGACTCTCTAAACATGAAAATATTGTCGAGTGATCTTGCTTCCTTTCAAACTCGTTAAAAGGTTTGAAAGGGAATCTTTTGAGTGGTAGTTTATCTCTTTTTCGGACTCGTGAGACTAAAATTACGAAAAAAAGGACAACCATGGAGTCGTCTTAAATTTCTTTTCAAACTATCTAAACATGAAAAACCACTAATTTTTCCTTCTCTGGACTCGCTAAAATCTCACATTGAAGGGCCCATATGGGACCGAACCCTTACTTCTTCTAGTTTGTTAAATAAAGGAAGAGGGACTTACCGAAGGTGAGTTATATCGAGCATGTATTACCCTCCTCGAGCTCATTAAATTAAAAATAAGTACTCATCTATCCGGGTGGGGAAAAAATTGAAGGAAGTGGGTCAAGTCTTTTAGAATGCTTTATGGCATCTATTGTCTCCCTTGAACATGGCATCTTTGTGTGTCTCATATTACAGTTAGGTAATCTTCTTGTCTCTAATTCATAATAATTCCATGTGTCTCCATACTTTTTCGTCCAGTCAAAGTGTTCTTTTATTTCCGTCACATTACATTATTGGTACTCATCGAGTCAATGATTCCAAGTCAGTTGTCATGCCTCATCATGTTCAAGGGAAGTTTCACTTCAAAATCATCCATCTACAACATTGTCGGTTTCCATTTCATGTGTCATTCCATACTCATTTGATTCATCATCTTACATCTCTTTACTATGTCAGTTTCATGTTTATGATGGGGGATACATCAAGGCCCTCCTTCGATGATTCCTTTCTTGTCGACTTCAACACATCATCCGGGAATTAGACTTAGAAACTAGTTAGTACCTTGGGAATTTCATGCCTAAATGGTAGGCCTCCTCGCCTCCAACAGTAGGTTTACATCATTGACCTCTGATCGGATGATTCCTCGAATGTTCGACATCATCTCATTTATTCACATTCATTGTATTGTACTAGGTTACCTTGGGAGTCATTGACATCATTGGTGATTTCCCTCGCACTTGTTAATGATTTACCTCAATGACCGACAATCAAGTGGTTTCTACCATGTTCAACATCAAGATATCTATTCACATGGCTAGATTTGTACCACATCGGGATTAGGAAGAAGACCCTGGGTTAAGCATTCACTCTGTTATCTACTTTTCTCGGGATATGAAGGAGATCATTTGAGCACGTTGATATACATATTATCACATAGATTCACATTGTATTGGTTTGTATCTATGTTTTATCATCTTGTAGCTCCACTGTGTATTTCTCATGGCTACGATCAGTTCATGTCATGGAGGTATGGATACACATTGTATCTTTTGTGGCCATATCCTTAGTCAATATTTTTCATGGATCCACAATGTATTGGTTGGAAACCCTTCTTTGAGTCATCTCATATTCTGAGCATAGGTATGCCTGCCTCATAAATGGAACATATATTAATAATTTTTTATGGTTTTTTGCAGCTTCTTCCAATTTCTCCAACTCCATGCCCTTGCAATTAATAATTGTAAAGTGTTTCGGCCATCAGTGTCTCTCTTGACCTCACAGTTTAGGAGGTAATATATTACACATCAAAAGTGCACACTTAAGTA
The DNA here is from genome assembly GCA_010110895.2 of Picea sitchensis. NCBI lineage: Eukaryota > Viridiplantae > Streptophyta > Pinopsida > Pinales > Pinaceae > Picea > Picea sitchensis. Next base: position 59,681 of record SNQJ01S0053694.1, read on the forward strand.
TCTCACCCTAAGTGTCGCAAGTATCGTAAAAGTGTCGTATGCATCGTGGTAAGTGTCGCAAGTGTCACAAAGTGTCGTATGCAACTTACTAAGTTTTTCATGCACTTTTATATGTGTTTATATGTGTTTTAACCCTTTAAAACCATCAAATAACATTTTCCATAATCCCTAAGTCATATTGGAGGAGGAAAACCATCATTTCAAGGCCAGAAACACAATTTTTACTTGACAAATCGACCTTTTTTCGACATTTTTGAAGGGTAGCACCCCCCTGACCATGCTGAGGGAGTGCTACAGTGCCCCCATTACCATATGTAGGGATATTTGATCTAGGATCAATTCCCTGTCTCTAACTAGAAGGGAGAGTTGACTTTGGTTAGAGGAAAGTTTGGAGAATCCTGCCTCTTTCTGAGGGCCAACTATTGGAGATGAGGTTGGTTTGGATCGAATACTATCCTAGGATTAGATCCTAACATAAAGGATTCATATCCTCAACTAATCCCCAAATATACTCATGGTGCTTGAGCCTCCCAAGCTTATAAAAGGATGCCTTTTCAAGGGAAAAAAAAAGAGAATTTGGAAGGTATCAAACCTTTGATTAATGGAGGCAGATTTGAGGTATCAAACTTATGATATTGGGAGAAATATTTTGATTATGATATTAGGAGAATTTTGCAAGTTTTGGATGAGGAGAGCTTGGAGGAATGCTACAACATCATCCATGGTTGTAATTAATATTCTTCAGTTCTTATATTAATATATGCTTGGCCTATTTCCTTCTAGTTTATGTATCTTTACATATGTTTATCTACTGTAGATGAATTTTTTTAATCTATTATGCTAGAGTAGGAGTTTCCTTGCATCTCTTTGTTGTATGTGGTTTGTAGGTATCAAGATGTGCTAACGATTTTCGAGATAAATCTCAAATTAGAGCAACAATGACAAACATCAAAATAAGGTGCATCACACTTTCTTCCTTCTCTTTTTCTTTCTAAATAGTTAAGAAAATCTCAAAGGAATGTTAGTTTCCAATGTTAGCATCTTTCTGTCTTGGTAATAGGGGTCTACAATCTAAGAGGATATTCACCTTTCCGCAAGGGAATTTTCCTACAATAACATCATAATCGTTGGCCTATAGTATCATTTTCATTTCCCCCTCCTCCACCACCATTTAATCCAAACACCCAAGTTGATCACATTGCTTCACCAACCCAACCTTCACATGCAAGAAAAAGGCTTAAAACAAAAATGGTCGAACCAGAGATTGATAAAGGGAAAAAAGTAGTCAATTCCCCTAACTCTTCTGAAATTCCTCTGAATCAATGTCCTCCCATCTCCACCTAGAGAATAATTGCTCCCATGTTATCAAAAAAATCCATCCTCAAGGTTCCAATCATCCCAAGGCTACCGCAGAAAGAAAAACAACAGAAATATCAAAAGAGAGCAGTAGTGAAAAGAGGAAAACTGCCTCTCATAGAAAATATGGTTTTTAATGCTAATAATGCAATTTTATTTTGAGAACAATTTTTATTGATATGAGAGAATTTTCGGACAACAAATACACTTTTAGACAGATTTGTTTTGGACAGCATGGATATGATGTTATTTTTGGATATAGTCATGATTTATTTTTTATATTAAAATATTTGACTATATGAGGGTGGGAGTTACAAGGCAGATGTTTGAATTCAATTTTTGGGGTATTATACTTCATGTTTTGATGATTATTAAAGAAATGAAAATTGAAGTGACAAGGGGTCCTACCTATTTGGTTATTATTTCCTTATTTATATATTATTATTTATTTGTCTCAACTAATTAGTTAAGCTAATTAAGCTTAACAAAAGAAAGGTAGTCGAACTACGATAACTTATTGAGAAAGAATAAAAGGTCAATCGATTGAAGAGACAAAGGGGGAGAACATACGGATAACTTATGATATAAGGTATGCTCTATACTTGTGAGATAATTATTTTCTTCATTCATTCTGAGTTTACTAGAAAGCTTAACCAACTTGATGACAGAAGGGTCTTATTGAAGGAAACATGATTCAAAACTGAATCATATCTTTTAGAAGAGTGTTCCTAAAGGTGTATGATCTATATTTGGTAGTCCTTGTGTTCTTGTTTGTTCATGGATTAGATTTCATGACTAATAAAGAATATTTTGCAGAGTCAAGTGACAACAATTTTATGGAAAGCTAATCCAGATCTTTAGCTTTAGTTTTCTTTTGTTGCCAGAGTATTTTTGTATGGTTCTCATCGGAGACTTCTAAGTTTGAATTTGGTCCCACCCTCGCGGGGGTTTGTAAAGAGAGTTATTATTTGTATCTCAGAATGAAGTTAATATAAAAAATCATATTTCGGATTTCAGTTTCACATGCATATCTTAATGATATTGTCTAGATTTTACTTTATTCTCATCTCTTTTCATGTACACACTTATGTATATCTTTTCTTTCTTTCTTTTGCACAGTTACATATAACATATTAAAATCATCCTTAATCCCTAGTACACATTACCTGTGGATTAAGAGATTGTTTTGAATTAAAGGATATAAACTCTAGGTAACATTCCCAACTATCTTTCCTTAGCCTAGCAAGATTTGAAAATGCTTGAGTAAGGTTCTTCATACCTTTTCCTCAACAACATTCAACAATGAAGACAAGATTTTGATTTAGTATGAAGTCATCCAACTGTAAGATCCCTTGTAATTAATCTAGCCACATTTGTTTAAACCACTATCAAACCTCTTCTAATTCATCCACCAATGCCAACTTTTATCTCTTTTATGCATCCTTCTCTATAAGAATATCATCCAATTGTAACTATAGTTGTTGGTTTTTATGATATAATTCCATGGTATCGTGTTCAAATTTCATCAACCAATCAATAGACTCCTCATCCATAATACAAAAAATATAGAGAAGGTCATTGGTAGGACACAATATCACATCCATTTGATTGTCATGATGGGAAGGAAGGGAATGTAGAGAAATCACCAAGTCATATATTCACCACTAGAGGCTAAGGTATCACCACATATTCATGTCTTAGTAGTATGGGATTTAAAAATGGGTATGAGCCTAAGTGTGTAATTATACATGATATCTTGAGTTCTAGCAACAATATATTGTACGATGTCAAAATTCTCTTGGAATTCCCTCATCATCTCCCAATATTATTCTTGATTGCATGCCAAATCCATGATCATAGGTAAATTATACAAATGTTCCAAAGGAATATGAGTCTTTCCATTAGGAATATGTTGGGGTGACCCCCAAGGTGTTGTAATAGTTAGAGGAGAGTTCTCATGATTCTCCACTACTTGGTTTCCTTTTTCCAATGTTGCACCAATAGAAGAAACAACCAGTAGGGGTTGTTGAGACTCATCCTCTACTTCCTTCATTTCCTTATTTATTCATTTATTTCTTTGGTCACTCTCAAATCAAAATGAAATCTGTGGGTGGGTATATATATGTAAAAAAAGGTTTGATAAATATTGTTTTAGGATATATAAATGTAAGTTGTTAATATTTACTAAAGAGATTTGTTAGCTTCTTAAAAAGATTCATTATATTCTATTATAGAATTTTAATCTTCTAAAAAAATTGTAATATTTTGAAAAGGCAATGATGAAAATCATCTTATTCATACTTATGTTCTTTATAAATATAAAAAGTGGGTTCCTTATTCAAATTAAGTCAATAATTTGTATTTCCTTACATCACTAGTCACACCTATCACCATTGTTCTGTATATTAGAACCACCACTAATAGAAGTATGCACATCACCATGAGTTTTTTCTACACATGTGTTTGATCTGTGGCATGTTTGTTATGAGGGGAAGAGTTATCCTCATTATCATCACAAGCCTTATTTTGAATACTATCACTAGAAGTAACAAATTCTTGTTCAGTCTCATTGTTGGGAATATCCAAAATCATGGTCATAGGCATAGTATTTGTAGTGTACAAAAATTCATCACCCTTCAAGGCATCCAAATCCTCTTAAAGGATTGAAAATACTAGGAGTATAAGAAGGGATTCAAGGGGTGGCACACATTCCATAGATACAAGGCCAAATTGATATGAGTTTTTTGTTGTATCCACAGGGGTAACAAGTTACTCACAATGTGGAGCTCTATGAACCTATAATACATTGATTTAGAGAGGGTAGCGAAACACCACAACTTGATTGTAGGAGTGTACTTGGTATTTTCCTAGATGGAATTGAAGTCACTTTAGTACTAAGTGTTTGGATCATTTTGATTTCTAAATGTTTCCTTTGAGGAATCCCATTACTACCTTAAAGGATTTTTTGAGTTGGTAACATAAAAATCTAGCATTATTCAAAATAAGGTTAGTTGCTAGGGTAGGGAGAACCTTTCGAGCATCCACTTTAATTTGGGTTGCATCACCTATCAAACCATGCTATGGTTTTGCAAGATCAAGGTATAAAGTCCTCTCTTGTACTCTTCCATTCTTTTAGAAACTATTGAGTTCATCACCTTTTACATGCCAACCTATTAACCTAATGGAATTGTAGTATTATATGGAAGGAAATATATAGGTCTTATAGATGTCTTCTTCCTATTTATTTTAGGCTAGTAACAAGCTTATTTTTCAAGTATTTTTTTAGTGAGAACATAGGGAAATGGAGAAACCCAAATTATATCACCATTTTTTATATGAGGACACACATTAATTTTGTCCCTATCCATGCTAAAATTAATTTTTTTTCTTGTGGGAATCTATCAAATACTTTTAAATGTGAATAAAATTCATGATGGTCACCACTATCATATTGAACCACGTTTAGAAAGAGACTTGGTTGAATGCGATATTATCAGGGTCCTTTTGGAACCCCCATGGTGAGTAGCATACAAACATGATTCATTTCCCTTTGGCTAAAACAAGTTGGTGACCCTCTTATTCCTTTCATTTCATCAAGAAAACACCACTAGGATGTAGTCATCGATAAATGCTTACCATGTACCTTGGGATTCTCTATAGGTATTAATAAAATCTTTCAGGAGTTAAGTGGACCAATTCAATTCAATACCTTGGACATAAATTGTGCATCCAATAGAATATACAAAGTGCATTCACCCTTTTTAGATTTATACTTGACCTAGTAAGTCATTATATAACAATCTATTCTAATATGGGAATTATTAATGATACCAATTTCATTTCCCTTATTCCCTCTAGTAGTGCCATACTTTTGGTAAACATTATTCATGACGATATTGAATATATTCTTTCATGGTCCTTAAAACACCCTAGTGACATATTTACCCTCCAAATAAAACTACATGATCAAATGGATATATTGAGTTGACATAATCAAGTAAGCCTAGTTCAACCACAAGCACTCGTACTATACTTGATTGATTAAAAACTTCACAAGACTTACAATATCCCTAGTACTACCAAATTCTAGAACTTCCAACTAATTCATAAAGTAGACCCATTAAGGATGTAGAGCTCATTACTACACACCATTTCATTTCCTCATTGGATAAAGGTACTTGCTACTTGTAAATTGTGGGTTGTTGTTGATTTATAATCACTTAATGTATAGCAAAGGCAGTTCACCAACATATACCTTAATTATTTTTTCCAAATATAATATAGTTATCTTATTATTTTTTTAACTATGCATTAAATTTGAATGTGTAGTACTTGTAGAGTGTAGTTTAAATGAATACAAATAGTCTTTAGGAAATCAATCAAATATACAATGATAACACAAAGATTTTACCATAGAAACTGATTTGGGAAAACCAACTTAAAATGGATCATTTATCTCTTTATTGATCAAAGTATTTACATGAAAGAGGAAATACTCATAGTGATTGTTCTTACTCTCATTCATCATTCTTAGAGAAAATCTTATAGCCTCTCGAATAGTATTTTTTCCACTCGGAACAAGATTGTATTTTTCCTTTCAGACCTCTTAGTTTGTGGAACTATCGTCTACTACTACCATCTCTTCCTCTTCAAATTTTTATCAATTATTTGAAAAGTTGGAATAAATACGAGAGTAGATAACAAAAAATGGGGAAAGATAAGTTGTTACCTACCTTTGACAACAACATTTTCATATTCTACACTCTCCTTTCTATTTCTTTATTCATTTATATTGCTCCTTCTCCATCCCAATTTTTATGAACTAAATCTATATTATTTTGTTCTTTAGGTCACACCCTTGATATGATATCCTTATGTACCCATTTATAGCTCAATAACATTTTTGTTCCTATAATATCCCAACCCAACACAAACTAATTGGAAGGGTTGTTACTTGACATAATTTTCCTCCAAGAAATTTAAAGTAATTAAAAAAAATACAACGTCATAAGAAACATATTTATAACATACATAAACTTTCATGCCTTGATGAATACTATCTCCTTGTGAAAACTAGTGTTCTAATGTAGAATGACGAATGTGGGGGGGGTCATTCCCAAGGGTTGATTTCTTTCCCAAATAGTGTAGCACTTGGAACCAGATGATGCCCCTTGAGTAAGGATTAATATCAATGAGAGTACAGGGAAATATTCCCTAAACATTCTAATCAAATCAACACACTTTTCCTAGCAATAAAAATAGGTCAAAAATCCCACTGAAGCAACAATTGTGTGTTGGGGAGGCCTATGGACTGACAACACCGCCTTACCTCTCAAAGTTATGGTGTGAAATAGCACTTCCACTCTTTCTCTTGGTACCATAGTACCACCAATGATGGATTTATTCCTCTAATCAATTCCATGCTCAATATTAGGCCTTAACACCCTACTTAGGCTAGGTACACCCTCATCCTCTTTATGCCCACTCAAAAAATGAGAGATTATTTTTAATATTGCTCCCATAAATCACATATAATAAATAATTCTATATTCATCAAGGCAACAAGAAACAAGTCTCCACCCTCCTTAATTTATGAAATATTCATCTTTTATATTACCCCTAAAAGATAATAACTCTTTCCCAAGAAATTATTTTTAGTTTGCATCCCCCCTTTCCAAGATTATTTGCTACACTTGGAAATGCTTGGGGAAAAAATGGGGATAGTGGTAAAATATTGAGGTCATACAATAGGTATTTGGTAAATTAAACCCAACACATGTATGCCTTGTTTCTATTTACATTGGTCAATATCCAAACAACAACCTCACGAGGATAAAATATCCCCCTAAATTTTCATAGAGGTGGTACTCCTATGTTATGATCTAAAAGATATATATTGATACTTTGAAATATTAAAATAGGGGAATACTTTAAAAAAACCCCAATCTTTATTGCTCAACAAAATAGAAAATATTGTCGATTGAAAAATAATATATTCACAAAGAAATTTCCTTAGAAGAGGACAAGGAATCTTTCAAAATCTAAAATATGATATACAAAATATTGTACAAAAAGGAAGTAACCATTATATGAAAAATTATATAATTCTCAAATCCATCATAATATCATAAATTTTGATCACATTCATAAGAAGGAATAACAAAAGTCCACAATTGAGAGAAAATTAAAAGATTATTTAATTCAAAATAAGAGAGAATACAATAGGTGCACTTCAAACATCACATGCTGAGTAACTTAGAGTTTGAGAAATCATTGAAATTACACCTTAAAGTAGTTCTCTTGGGAGTTCAAAAATAATAGTCTTAATTGTCTATTTTTCAATAAATAAAAAGATAGCATTCATCCAAATGGACTAGGATGGGGCTCCCTTGGTCCATAAAAGTAAAGTGGAATAGGTTTGAACCTGAAAAGAAGAAAGAAGGGGATAATAAGAAATCAGTTATGGTTTCTCAAGAATGAAAAGACACAACTGGATGATTCTTGAACGAGAAGGAAAAATAATAGAAAATTATGAAAGATAATTAGTTTACTCACTGTGATGTATTTATCTACCTCTATATACATGTTGAGGTGCCTCTTGTATTCTTCTTGGTTGGGATTCCTTGACCATTTGTAACTACCTCTTCTTGGTTTGGTTCTGTTATTTTAGTTAAGGAATTTTCTAACTAATTTTCAATATAGTCTCTCATAGGTGCAACAGTTATTTCTTGCCTTACTCTTATGTCAAATAATGAATTTTACAAATCTTGGAAATCTATTGAGAGTTGATGTAAGGTATATTCAATGTCTTAATTCTTACATAATTTACTAACGAGCTTTCAATTTCTAACTATGAATACTCAGTCAAACTATTGAATCTCTCAGCTAATGCAGACTTTAAAAATTACATTTTTTCTTCAAACTACTGCTTTGTCATATATATAGAATTCAATATGAACTTTGGGTCTTCAACTTCTACAATTGTTCCAGCTAGATCCAACTCAACTAATTTTAAATATAATTCTCCCCTTTTGACACTTAAAGTGTCACAATCAACCAACATGTCTTTTAGGCACTTTATTCTTTTAAAACAACATGCTTTTAGTTGCTTTATGGGAATAGGGGATGACAAGTCTTCTTATTTTATTTTTAACTCACTCATACCTGAAAATTTCACAAAAAATATATTAATATCCACTTTATATAACTCCTCGTCATTTTCTAGATCAACTTGTAGGTATTGTCTCAGGTTCGTCATCCTTGATCCCAAAGAAATAAAATTATTTTCCAGTTCCTAAGTCTCGAGGATTAGATAAATTATTTTATTAATATTTTCTCCAATATATATTCTAACATCAGCAAGTAAGCTCAATGTTCCTCTCAATCTTGAACTGGATTCTAGTGTTTCATCAAAGCTCTTTCAAGGCTACATTGTAGAAATTGGGTTGGAAAATATGGGTGGAGGCATTAGAGAAATATCTAGTTATTTAATTATGTATTTCAAGGTGGAATTTTCATTCTCCATTTCATTAACAAAAAATTTAAGGGCTTTCCCTGTAGCTTCGTGGATCCATACAATTCTAGAAGCTAGAACCCCATTGAGATCAAATTCTGGACTAGATTTTCCTTGAAATTTTTTATTTTTTGAATGAACTTTTTCAAGGACCAATTTCTTTGTACTCTTGTCAAATAGAGCACTATGAAAATTCAATGACCCTTATTAAAATAATATTGGTTCTTGCATTTCCAATTCTGTGGCAACTTCTCTGCTTTCTTAAACTCTTTTCTCTTCATTGGGAAATTCTATGTCTTCAATGTTTACATCTAGGTCCATATCTTCAAGAACAATTTTGTCTTTAGGTGCACCCTAATTTCCTCCTTATTTTCTTATTTGTATTTTCCTTTTACCGATTACTAGAAGTTTATGGAGTCACTCCAGACTTCCCTTAGGAGGGTTTTGATCTCCTCCATCATCAGAATTGTCAACTGAAGACTTCTTTTGTTACTGTGTCACTGATTGAGAATTTAGTTTTGGTTGGCTTATTTTTTTAGATACATTAGGAGAACGAGTACTCATTTCATTAACAACTCTTCCCATTTATCTATGTTGACCAATAGTTCTAATAATAGTCTCGATGTCTTCTTTCTTTTTCTAAATAAACATTGCTTGAGGGTCTTGGTTGTCTCCTTCTTCTTTAGGAAATATGAATGAATTAACAAATGAGATATTATAACCAACCTATAGTATATGATCCATAAACAAGTGGTTAGTGTCAAACCCTTTGATTTATTCTTCTAAATTTAAACTGTATTGATCAAATTGAATTGAAAAATTCATCAATGTTTCCAACATTTATTAACATAATCTCCATAATTTTCTAGGGAAAAGGAATGAATTTATTTTTCCTTTTTTCATGGAAGAAATGGGCCCAAAATCTATATTGTTTGCATCCATCTACAAAAATATCTTGTTTTAAAAACAATGCGGGAGATACGAAGGTATTTCTCGGGAATAATAAATTATGATATAGTAAAGTGCTCCATGGATTCAATGCTTCCTTTCTTATCCAGGAAAGTCGTTGCTTCTAAAGATAGTCTCAATGTTTTCGACCCAAAGATAATTTTTTTGAAGGAAGAAACAAATGCATTATGCAATTCATAGAAATGATACTTAGCCTTATGTTTCCATAAGGTTGGGTACCGCATCTGCACTGGGTCAATTTTACAATTGACTAGTTTTCTTAAATGTTAAGCCTTCAAAACATGACAGTAAGTGATGGAGAAAATTATATATGAAGACATGTAAAATGTATTTTTATTCTTGAAATTTGATAACTGAAAATATATTTCTCCATAAATAATCTTCGTCCAGTCAAAAATTACTTTCTCATAAATCGTAAAATGTAATATATACAGAGCTAGTCAGGGAATGCTAGTCATATATTCTTGATTAGCTACTCTGGTGAAAATCCATGTTATTTCTCGATAAGGGTTTTTTTAAAGACTAACTTGGATGTTGTATAAATATTTTGGCATCATTACTGGGTCTTCGAGATACTCCTGTAGAAGCTCCAATCCATTTTTTCTTTCCTTCAAGAAACTCTTTTATTCATCTCCTTTGAATTTAATTATCGTCTCTAGGAGTTTGAGCATTTTTTTCAAGATTGAAGGTGCTAGAGAAATAGGGGATTTTCCTTGAAGTTGAATTATCCTTCATTTTTTACTGTATTTTTCCACGCACCAGGAAGTTGATTCTTTGGAATACAAAAAAATCAATACAACCTGCTAAAGCAATCCCTGATGTCCAAACTTGGTTGACATTCCTCTCCAGCAATGGTAGTTATGAATAATACTAGTATGATCTTGACCACTAGAATCTTTGATCCTCCCACCCAAATGAGTTTAGAGTATCCTAGAAGAACTATTCTCTTCTTACAATTGTCATGTTAATTCATGTTGAAGGGATAATGCACAATCTTTTTAGAATGTTAATACCAAAACAAGCCTATTTTTGTAATATACCTTGAAACTCTTCTTACGAAGGAGTGCTTAATATGAACTAAATTTGAATTAGTGAAGGATTGTCTCAAGAAGATCGCAATTAATAGTATCCTTTTAATACTTTAACCACTTATTATTATTTCATAAATTTGCATTAAATGTACTTTGGGGAGAGTGACAAGATGGGACCTGAATTATCGCAGGGCAGTGAAAGATCAGATGTATGGAGGAGAATCAACACAAACCCACGAACCTGCGGTGAAACCTCAAAAATAACTAAGTATAAGAATGGATCGGTC